>BRDA01006372.1:110708-123111 GCA_036984385.1 Crenuchus spilurus
AATGACCAGTAACGTCAACAGCGTTATAACGACAGGAAAAGTAATTAATTATTTTATCCCGTTACTGACAAAATGACGTTGTTACGTAACGCCGTAACGCCGTTATTCGCAACACTGGTTATAAATCACGATTATCAGAAATATTTAGGAATTATAAGAATATTTCATTTTGAGTCAATTACTATTCAGTGTCCACATCAAAACTAAATGACCTGAAATATGTCACTTTACTTGTAATGAATATTAAATATATGACAATTTACCTTTTTGAATGAAATTATATTAAAAAAATAATAACTTTCCCAATTTTTTTAGAGTGTATAATTGGAACAAATACAATTGGGTTCTACAGGGCTTAGACAATGAAACTGAAACACCTGTTATTTTAGTGTGGGAGGTTTCATGGCTAAATTGCACCAGTCCGGTGGCCAATCTTCATTAATGTCACATTGCACCAGTAAGAGCAGAGTGTGAAGGTTCAGTTAGCAGGTAAGAGCACAGTTATATAGTATATTACAATGCACACAACATTATGGTGACATACCAGAGTTCAAAAGAGGACAAATTGTTGGTGCACGTCTTGCTGGCGCATCTGTGACCAAGACAGCAAGTCTTTGTGTCTAAATATTATTGAGCCACTTTGGGGTGTTTTGGAGGAGCGAGTCAGGAAACGGTTTCCTCCACCAGCATCACGTAGTGACCTGACCACTATCCTGCAAGAAGAATGGCTTAAAATCCCTCTGACCACTGTGCAGGACATTCCCTATGTCATATATATGTCATTCATATATGTCATATATATGTCATATGACATGTATATGTCATTCCCAAGATGAACTGACGCTGTATTGGCCGCAAAAGGAGGCCCTACACCTACTAATAAATTATTGTGGTCTAAAACCAGCTGTTTCAGTTTCATTGTCAAACCCCTGTTTTTCTATTAGCAATAGTTACAATAGAAATAACATTAATTTCATTTTAATTAATTCACTATTCAATTAGTGTGAGTGTACTTTATTGGCTCACAGTGTTTGCATTAAAAAAATCCTACAACATAGAGAACATGGTCTAAATTAAAAACTAAATTGGTTTATACATTTTTCATTTCATTAGTCTAAAAGTTAGAGATGCATTAATAAGGAAGTTTTGGGTCCAGTGCTGTAAACGATAATTGATAGCTGATTGTGACCAAAACAAATATCATACCAATAATTTTTACAATTTTTCTTGTAAATTATATGCTGTAAAATATTATGACCATCGAGAGACATTACAGGGAGTCTCAGTGGCCAGCAGAGGATGCTGTGGGGTCTGAAAGAAGGAAAATTTACACTTTACAAGCTAAAAGTAGGATTTATCAAAAATTATCCATTATAATTTCAGCCATAATTTCAGTATGGATTTTTAATATTATGAATAATATATCATCTGCTGATATATCGTAGATACTTAAAATCCTCAGATTGTGATTGTACATCTGTAATTAATGATACAATGTGTTTCTTTTCTCCTATAAAGTTCTCATTTTGCATATTCAGTGCTTTCGTGAAAAAATTCATTGTTTATCATTTAATTCAAAAAGATAAACAGTCACTTTGTTTTACGGTTGATCAGTTTGTCTTATAGCTTATTAAAATCAGAAATCAAGAATATCATTTTATTTTTATCATATTTCACTCTATATTGATCTTTTTTGGTGATGAGAGATGAACCTGAAGGAAAAGCTCTCTGTTTACTGGTCAGTCTACGTTCCAACGATGGATGGATGGATGGATGGATAGTATATTTCATTCTCAGTAAATTACTTTTAAACAGCATCAACATTAAAACTAAAAAGGCTTGAAATACTAATAAATATAAAATTACAGCTTTTTGAATGAAATTATGAACACAAATGAACTTTTTCACATTATTTTACATTTCGGAGAACACAATAAACAATACGAATCGAGATGAAACGGGATCATGCCATCATAAAGATATTTTCCTGTTGTTGAATGATATCACTGGCGCTGTTTTGTGATTCTGAGACAGTGTCCTTGTAACTAGACATGACTCAGGAGTGAAATGAAGTGTTTAATCAATATCCATTAAGGTTTTGGAGAGCCTGTCCTGTTCTTTCTTATCCTGGACCTTGAGCCGTGGTGGAACGCACCCTCTTGAGTTTCTTCTCATTGCTTTAGCCTTCCTGCCTACATGCCTATGCTGACTATACCTGTATGTGTCTGCGTTCAGTTCCTCTCTGCTTATTTCTTCAACACTGCACACTCACTGCTGACCTTCTCCCCATCTGTAGCACCTCCAGGTGTCCTCACTCAGGGTCTGCCTTTCTAATGGGTATTCAGAGAAGTGTTTTCCCCCTAGCCTCGTTACCCGTGGCCCCTGTTGTTTCCCCTGCGGCCCCGCCCCAGGCTCACAGTGTCTCCTTCCCATCTCTTTCTGACCCTTAGCGGGTGATTCGCAGCAGGAGCCAGTCTCTGGATGCCATGGGCTTCAATATCAGGAAGCACACAGTCTCCTCTAGCCAGAGCAGCAGTTTTTCCCACAACAACCATCACCTGCACTCACCAGAGACCCCCAAAATGCCCGGGATAGTAAGTAACCCCAAATGCAAATGATGCCCCTCACCTCCACCCTAAGCACCCTCACTTTCAATATGCTGCTCACCCCCCTCCCCCCTGCCCATCTCACCCTTACCAAGATCTGTACACACCACCTAATCAGCTCAAACAAACACGTTGTAAACGTTCTGCGTAAGTTTACTACATGATTCCTTATGTGTTTCTTCATAGTCTGGATGACTTCAGTATTCATTTACAGAAAAACGTTGAATGAGAATGTGTCCAAACTTTTGACTGGTGCTGCATCACTGATCAGCCACACTGTACATACTATGTTTATTGTTGACTGTCTATTGTCTGTATATTATATGCACATTACCTGGATATTTTTTGCTCATCAATTAAGTAAAAAATGTAAATTGACATATTTTACATTCATTACACATAAACTGACACATTTACAGCCTTTTTATTTTTGTTTTACTGTTGATCAGTAAGACTTATCACTTATTATTTTGAAAATATTTGAATATTTCATTTACAGTTTGAGTAAATTACTATTAAAAGAGTATCAACATAAAAAAAGCTTAAATATCTAATTTTATATGTAATGAATATATTTTTTAATTAGGCTATGAACACAAATTTACTTTTTCGCAAGCACTGGTCTAATCTGAACAAATTTACTCTTTATGTGTAAATATAGCTGCTCTGTTGGCACAATACTTCTCAATACTTTATTAGCAAAAGTTGCAATATAAATAATTATAATTACAGCGGTAACCCTACTTACTAGTTTAATCCGTGCAGGAGCCGAGCTCGTTAGCTGGTTTGCTCATTAGCTGGATGTATTTTCACTACCTTTTGCTACCTTAGCGTCGCTTTCACTAGCACTTTCACTTTGTATTGACTGACCTCTTCTTCTACGGTAGCATCTAGGAGATGCTACGACCGCAGCGCCCCTAGCGGTTTTGCATACTTGAAGAAATGTACGCTACTCGTTAGCTGGAATATTACTCGTTACCTGGAACAAAAATATTCAGAGATCTCGACTCGTTACCTGGAAAACTCGTTAGTAGGGATGCTCGTAAGTAGGGTTACCACTGTATATAATAATATAATTAAGTGCATTTTAATTGATATTCAAATTCTCTGTGAGTGCACGTTATTGGCTCACATTATTTGCATTAATAAATATTAATTATTATTAATAAATAACACTTACTTGCATTAAAAAATGCAAAAAAGTATATTGTCTGGAAATTATATATACATTACCTCTATATTTTATTATTAGAGATTTAATATCAGTATATTTAATACTACAACAACAGCTAGAAACAAACTCAATATACTAGTATCAATATACTGTATATAAGAAAGACGTGTTTGCAAGCCTACATGGCTTCTGGCAAACTGCAAACGGCACTTCTTATGTCTTTCTTTCAACAATAGTTTTCTTCTTGCCACTCTTCCATAAACACCAGATTTGTGGAGTGCAGACTCATAGCTGTCCTGTGTACAGATTCTCCCACCTGAGCTGTGGATTTCTGCAGCTCCTCCAGAGTGACCACGGGCCTCTTGGCTCTTGGTGCCAGGGTGGTGGTTTCATGATGAAGGAGAAGGTAGAATGGACGGGTTTATATAGAGCATGAATGAATGAGAGGCGGAGTTATTACTATTACTGATAAACTCATACCAGTGTAGCACACACTAACACACCACCACCACATCAGTGTCACTATATATAAGCAGATGGACTATAGCCTGTAATTTAAGAACTACCAAGAGCACCTATATGGTAATTGGAGCTGTGAGTGTAGATACAAGTGTGTGTACCTAATGAAGTGGCCAGTGAGTGTATAGTCCAAGATTAAGCTTATCAACTGGCTGAGAGCCTGGCCTATTAAGTTGTTAATAGGTTTTTAAGTTGAATGACATGTTCTAAAAAGTTTGCGAGCTTGTAATAGAGTGCACTCGTGGGCAGAGTTACCTCATTCAGAACATCCTTGTCTTTCTTTATCCAGTAAGGTTTTCTCTAAGAGGCTGTAAGGTGGATTTGGAGGTCTATCAAAATGAAGATGGATGTGAATGTGTCTGCCTCACTGCTTTCCCTGAAGCATCAGCCTTGTGCGCGAGTGTGTGTGTGTGTGTGTGTGTAGACTGCATCAGAACATGCTGACTGAGCTGTATATGTACAGCTGGTTTTTGCTGCTCCGCTGTTTTGTCTGCAGAGCTGCTGATGAGCAGTGCTTTGCTCTGTATGGTGAGTATACACAGGTCAGGGTTTTTTCTTTCTCCACCAAGCACAGCTGCCTTAATGGAGCTCCTGACAGCCACTGGGGTGTTATCAGGGGCAAGGTGAATCACAATCACACCCTGCCTGACCAGGTCTCGTGTGTTCCACCACCAGCTTTGTCCACAGGGAAGCATCCTGGATCAAATTATTGTTTTTCTCACTGGCCACACTGTCCTCTGGCAAACACTGTGTTTTTATATGCTGTGTCAGTCATATAGATGCTCCGACCTTGAGAAAGCACTAAAGTAGGGTTTCTGTACTAAAATTCAGTTGAAAATTCAGTAGAGTTCACTAGGATTGACTTGAATTCATTTGACATCACAACAATTAAACCCTCGTTCCAGGTGGATGATGCTCCCGGATATACTTACAGATCACTAAAGGCTTCATGACCAAAGTAAAACATTTTTATCAGAATAATTAATAACGGATTACGTTGTTTGTTTTCCACAAATCACCTCTGAACTTGAGTCTGCTGCTGTTTCTCTTCTCAGATGCTGAATCCAGAGACGTCTTTACATTACTTTACCTTTTACAGTGAGAAATAGAAACAAAGCAATGTGATACCGAGTTTACATGTGACATTACAGCCCCAAACCAAGTTCTTGTTTTTTTTGTTCTAAGTGTTCCCATAATTTCTATGTGAATTCCAAGCACGTGTAGAGATAGATAGATAGATAGATAGATAGATAGATAGATAGATAGATAGATAGATAGATAGATAGATAGATAGATAGATAGACACAGACAGACAGCTAGATATATAGTTAGCTAGCTAGGTAGATAGATATCTAGCTAGCTAGCTAGCTTAATAGATAGCTAGCTAGAAAAATAGATAGACAGACAGCTAGCTAGCTCGATAGACAGACAGACAGACAGACAGATAGATAGATAGATAGACACAGACAGCTAGATATATAGTTAGATAGCTAGCTAGAAAAATAGACAGACAGACAGACAGCTAGCTTGATTGATAGATAGATAGATAGATAGATAGATAGATAGATAGATAGATAGATAGATAGATAGATAGATACAGACAGACAGACAGCTAGATATATAGTTAGCTAGCTAGGTAGATAGATATCTAGCTAGCTAGCTAGCTTAATAGATAGCTAGCTAGAAAAATAGATAGACAGCTAGCTAGCTCGATAGACAGAGACAGACAGACAGACAGATAGATAGACACAGACAGCTATATAGTTAGATAGCTAGCTAGAAAAATAGACAGACAGACAGCTAGCTTGATAGATAGATAGATAGATAGATAGATAGATAGATAGATAGATAGATAGATACAGACAGACAGACAGCTAGATATATAATTAGCTAGCTAGGTAGATAGATATCTAGCTAGCTAGCTTAATAGATAGCTAGCTAGAAAAATAGATAGACAGACAGCTAGCTAGCTCGATAGACAGACAGACAGATATATATAGATATAGATAGATAGATAGATAGATCGAAGTCACATATTCATATTTTATTCACAGTAGAACATAGAACACAGAATATAGTGCTCTGTATGTTGTGATATGAAGTGACTGAGCACAGTTCAGACAGCAGAAGAGTCAGTTCTGTCTCTGCAGTAAAGATACTTGATGTAGAGTCTTACTGCAGTGGGTAAAGATCTCACATGTACATTTAACACCTCTCTGCCGTCTCAGTCTGATACTGAATATGCTTGTCTGTGTTATGAGTGTAGTATTCAGGGGGAGTTTATTGTCCAAGACTTGCTGAGCCTCCTTTGTTCTCCTACAACCACTTGAATTCTGGGAAATTCCATTCCTGTATTTTTCCGAAGAAAAAAAAGGCTGTTAAACAGCATGGGGGTTAAAATAAAGTCTAAATGTTTAATGTGCCAAATCCCAGTAATGTATACTAACCAGTATTAGTTATCTTAACCAATGGCTAACTGTGATGTCAGTATGTGCGCATATCCTGTGTATGTGGCATATAAAACTTTGTCTGCAGTGTCTCTAACTGTGTGCTGTGTGTGGTCCTCTCCTCAGCTCTGCTCACAGGCTTCTTTGTCCAGCGTGGCTCCTCAGGCTCCTCTCTCTTCATGCAGCTGCTGTGTTGTGCTCATGATGGCCCTTTAAGTGTTTTATTGTGCTTTAGAGTTATCAGCCTCGCCAGCTGGCCTATGTGGTTTTATAACATAGCATAACCTGCTGCATGACAACTCATGGTCTCTTCCCCTCTCCCTCTCTCTCTCTCTCTCTCTCTCTCTCTCTCTCTCTCTTTGTGTGACCCCTCTGCAGTCATTGCTTGTCCCAGGGAAAAGTCCCAGTAAATATGGACGTCGCGGCAGTGCCATAGGGATAGGAACGATAGAAGAGGTTCATGTTTAACTCTCACTCTCTCTTTTCTCTTTCACCGCATGACCTGCGCTCATTATTAGAGCCGTAGTGCCTACAAGCATTGACCTCCTCTTTTGACCTCCTCCTTATTGAATTTAGTAATATCACAGGATACCAGTAAAGTAGTTTAAATATTGGTGGTCATTGTATCTACACTCATTGTCCATTTTAGCTCCAGTGGCCATACAGGTGCACTTTGTAGTTCTACAATTACAGACTAGTCCATCTGTTTCTTTGTTTACCCTGTAGACAGACAGATGGATGGAAACCCCATAGGATGTATTATTTGGGGTGTGTCATTCTCAGCAATGCAGTGACACTGATGTGGTGGTGGTGGTGAAGTGAAGGAGTTTTTAAACACTGTGTCCACTCTGTAAGACACACCTACCTTGTTGGTCCACCTTGAAGATGCAAAGTCAGAGACAGCAGCTCATCTGTTGCTGCACAGTTTGTGCTGGTCATCCTCTAGTCCTTCACTGGTGCCCACAGGATGCTGTTGGCTCACACATTAACACACCACCACCACCTCAGAGTCGCAGTGCTGAGAATGATCCACCATCCAAATAATACCTGCTCTGTGTTGGAGCTGACCATTGAAGAACAGGGTGAATAATGTACACAAACAGATGGACTACGGTCTGTGCACCTGCAGCTAAAATGGACAGTGACTGTAAATGGAGGAGGTGCTGTCACTCATATCAGAGCTGCAATTTTGCATCCTGTCCTTATGGCTGTACTTAGAATTACATTCTGCTTATAGACACCATCCATGGCCTGCAGATCATGATTACTCTGTCACTGATAGTGCATGGCCTGGTGATAAAGCGCTATAGTGCTATACGTCGCATCCGAAGCCGCATTGCCATTAACTCTGTTTGCTCACTATCATTCACTCCTGCACTCACACAGAGAATCCATACACAGTCATTAGACCCTGTTGAGAATACGCCATCCCTCAGAGGAAAGGTCATTGAGTTACATTAGAAACTGCTATCCAATGCAAAACCCACCCATCATTTCATGCTTTCACTCATTGTCCCTCACTGATTCGCTGCATTTCCTAATGTCTCGCTGCTGTGGTATGTAGACTGTAATGTATTTCCTTACTCGTGTCTGCTAACTGTATTGTATTTACAGCTCGAGAGCGTAGAAACATAAAGGAGCGAGCTGAAAGGAAACATAAATTCTGACTGGGTTCTCCTCACTGCTTTTGAAGCCATTCGAGATAAAAAGGCTTTTTCAAGTCATATTTCTGAAGCGGTAAAGTGGGAGCAGTAAAGCCCCCAGTGCGCAGACGGCAAGAACAAAGCGTTCACAGTCTGAGCGCAGCTCACTGAAGCCCACGGGTCCGACCCTTATCTTTCATCTCGTAGTCATACACGAGGCCAGTCACTGTAGTCACCGCCCGTAGCCCCAGAGAGCACAATTTAGCAATGCCCGTGCTAGTACAGCAAAGCCCATCTGGTCAGTCCAGTCATGGCTTTTATTCTGTTACAGATGGCAGGGTGTGTCCAGTCATCAAAACATTAAGCCATAGTTCTCACGCTGACAGGCAAGCATCAAAAATGAATAAATATTATAGGCAGCTCGGATGCTCGTTCTCATTCACATACACACCTATACATAACACAACAGCATCCTGTTAAGTGATGACCTAGAACAGTGGTTCTCAGTTCTGGTTCTTCAGTGTCCTGTATAGGGCAGTGTTTGTACTGCTTTTTTTACCTGTACTGTACTAGAACATTTTTACAGGTTTTTTTACAATTTTACAGTTTTATACAGTAACTGTATCTGCATACCCAAAAATGTTTTATACAGTAACTACATGAAATAAATGCAAAATGTTGACATATAAAATAACAAATTCCAAAAAAATGACACATTTCTATTACAGCTGCACACCACTGAATGGACTTTATGTAGATTCCCCTTGTAGTTCCAGTTTGTGCCACAAGAGGCGCCATTCAGCAGGACAGAAACTGATTGCATAGTTTGTTTGGGACTCAAGTTTTGGTAAAGTATTGAAATCAAAACATAAAACATTTTTATTATTAATATTCCAAAACCATATGGGACATAGTTTATTTGAAGCAAAATATTTCACTGACAGCTTGAAATGAGCAGAAACTAACAATCTGAGTAGATGAAAGAGGTGTTAGTCATTTATTTAATGAGGAAAATTATCCAATATGACATTTGTGAGAGACAAAAGTATGTGAAACACTAGGACTAGCAGTTAATTTGAAGGTGAAATTAGAGTCAGGTGTTTTTAATCAATGGAGTGACAATCAGGTGTGATTGGGCGCCCTGTTTTATTTAAAGAACAGGGTTCTATCAAAGTCTGCATTTCACAACATGTTTGTGGAAGTGTATCATGGAATGAACAAAGGAGATTTCTGAGGACCTCAGAAAAAGAGTTGTTGATGCTCATCAGGCTGGAAAAGGTTACAAAACCATCTTTAAAGAGTTTGGACTCCACCAATCCACAGGCAGACAGATTGTGTACAAATGGAGGAAATTCAACACAACAATTACCTCCTCAGGAGTGTCGACCAACAAAGATCACTCCAAGAGCAAGGCGTGTAATAGTCAGTGAGGTCACAAAGGACCCCAGGGTAACTTCTAATCAACTGAAGGCCTCTCTCACATTGCCTAATGTTAATGTTCAAGAGTCCACCATCAGGAGAACACTGAACCACAATGGTGTGCATGGCAGGGTTGTAAGTAGAAAGCCACTGCTCTCCAAAAAGAATGTTACTGCTCATCTGCAGTTTGCTAAATAACACGTGGACAAGCCAGAAGACTATTGGAAGAATATTTTGTGGACGAATGAGACCAAAATAGAACTTGATTCATATGAAAAGTGTTATGTTTGGAGAAAGGAAAACACTGCATTCCAGCATAAGAACCTTATCCCATCTGTAAAACATGGTGGTGGTAGTATCAGGTTTGGGCCTGTTTTGCTGCATCTGTGCCAAGACGGCTTGCTATCATTGATGGAACAATGAATTCTGAATTATATCAGAGAATTCTAAAGGAGAATGTCAGGACATCTGTCCATGAACTGAGTCTCAAGAGAAGGTGGGTCATGCAGCAAGACAACAACCCTAAACACACAAGTCATTCTACCAAAGAATGGTTAAAGAACAATTACCAGAAACGTTTACATGCACTTATTGCTGGCAAAAGGGGGGTCACACCAGATACTGAAAGGTTCACATACTTTTGCCTCTCACAAATATGTCGTATTGGATCATTTTCCTGAATAAATAAATGACTAAGAATATCATTTTTGTCTCATTTGTTTAACTAGGTTCTCTTTATCTACTTTTAGGACTTGTGTGAACATCTGATGATGTTTTATGTCATATTTATGCAGAAATATACTGTAGAACATTCCAAAGGGTTCACTAACTTTCAAACACCACTGTATAAGGTCAAAAATAAAGTCAACATTTTGCTTTTGTGGAGTGACGGAAAACCTCTATTTCCTGCATATTCACACCTGACAGGACATAAGATAAAATGAATGAGCGGAATGCTGGAGCAGGAAAACCACTGAAATTTGTAAGGCAGGTATATGTCAGGACCAGACCTGAGAACCACTGCTTTAGTACTGTGAGATGTGGGAGAATTGAGATGCTGAGTTGTGATCAAAAGCTTACACATGCTGTCTGTCTTCTGTAGTCTCTGATCATTCCTGGGAAGAGCCCGACCAGGAAAAAGTCTGGCCCGTTCAGCTCTCGGAGGAGCAGTGCCATCGGCATTGAGAACATCCAGGAGGTGCAGGAGAAAAGGTGAGCAGCTGAATGGCCCCTCGGGAGGTTTAGTAAAAGAGAAATGGTCTGAAATGTAACAGATCCGGATTTAACGGAGGACATTTTTGAGAGGAAGGCGTTGTGTGAACTTTTACATACATGTTTATGACTGTGTGCTTGTTTTCATATATTTTCAGGACAAAAACGTCCTGAATTTGAAGGAGATTTGGGAGAAACATAAACATACTTACATATGAGACATACACTATATGGGCAAAAGTATTGGGACATTTGTTCATTGTTTCTAATGACAAGCATTACTGAGGTCAGGATGTTGGATGATCACCACCACCACTTCATCCCCAACTCTTACCAAAAGTACTGGATGGAGCACCAGAGAACACAGCTCCACTGCTCAAGGCTGGGGGGCTTTATACCCCTCTTGCCCACTCCTGGCATTCACCAATATGTTCATGTTCATCTGCTCCAGAGAGTCCTGTTCTATTGGCAATACTTCTCTACATCTGTACATCTGTGCCAAATTCTGAATGCCAAGAACGGTCTTCTTGCACAAGTTTTCAGTGCACCTTCATTTCCATTTAAATCAATGTTTTGCCACATTTTATTGTGGCTGAATGTAATTGTGATGTCAGATTAGCATCCCTACTTAGTAAATATGGCTCCTTATTGTACAAGGAACCCCTTTGGAGAAATTTCGACATGTGTCTGTGCTTCTTGTACAAGTAGGGATGAAGACAAAAGCCAGAAAGATCTGACTGGGTATCATCTCATTTGTGTCTGTGTGTGTTTGTGTGTGGTCTGGTGAAGGATTGCTGCACTTTTGTCAGAGGACAGGACAGTGCTGTGTGTGTCTCTGCCCAGCATCAGTCTCAGGAATGGCAGGCTCTTCATGGATTCCTCCAAGTACAGATGCCACCATAGATTGTCACTTTCCTAACTGTAGGGCAGCCTGGCCAACAAGATAACACAGAAACGCAGTCATAGACAAAGGCTGTCTATTACCAAGCCTTTGCTCACATGATGAAACCGGTCACGCATGTGACTTTGGTTTACTGCTGGGTTTTTAATGATTTTGCTTAACTGGCCGCTGTAACGTGCTGAAAGCTTCAGTAACTCTTATTCTGCCTCGCACTGCACAAGTAGATGGAACATTGCTCAAAGAGGCATTGAGATAAGAATTCCAAGAGAGAAAGTGAAAGTGCAAACAGTGCTTCACAGAAATATGACCCCATAGCTCAAAAGTTTGGCGTCACTCAGACTTGTCATTAAGAACTCACACTTTTATTTCAGAAGAACATTTTTGGAGCTGTTTATGGACTAATATCTCCTATTCTAGTGATTAATAGTGTTTATTTAGGTTGTTTATGGACTAATATCTCATATTCTAGTGATTAATAGTGT
>BRDA01006372.1:127723-145472 GCA_036984385.1 Crenuchus spilurus
TTTTTTGGGGCGGGGGGGGGTTTGCCTGCAAGCCTAAATTGGCAATGTGCATGCATGAATTTGGTGGGCGGAGCTTCTAAACCAAGGTACTTGTTTGTTTTGTTGAGTTCAAACATCAACACTCATTCTCTTGAATCATGTACAGCACCTTTAAATGTTAAGTCTGTTTATATTGTGCAATATTGGGCCCAGTTGTATTGTCATTAGATATGAATATCATTGGCCAAAGATGTCTGACTTTTGAGTTCTGGTAGTGTCCAAAATCTCACTCCTACCACTCTTACAAGGCTCATCTACAAGCCACCAATGACAGGACGTCAATGATGATGGGAAACTCGTAAACAG
The DNA here is from genome assembly GCA_036984385.1 of Crenuchus spilurus. NCBI lineage: Eukaryota > Metazoa > Chordata > Actinopteri > Characiformes > Crenuchidae > Crenuchus > Crenuchus spilurus. The sequence goes on from BRDA01006372.1 coordinate 128,069, forward strand.
CTTGCTACAAGTACAGTAACATGAGTGTTGTTGAATAGTAGCAACCGAGAGAGAACCTCTACTTCTTCAAGCCTGATTTCTTGAGATGCTGAGGGCTGGTTTCTGTGAACCCATACTCAAGTCCAGAGCTCACTGATGACATTATTGATCATTTTGTTTAATCGCAGTGTATCAGTACAGAATTTTAATTGTACAATCTGGCTTTAAAAACTCACTTGACACAGAATTCATCCAAGATCTTACTGTCAGCATCTCATATAGTCTGATTTCTTACAATCTTATAAGAACACTGTTATGGGACCGGAAAATGGAAAACTTAGGATTCATACCAAGTGCAGAGCAGCAGAAGAGCTTTCAAAACTTAAAACACTAAAGAGCCAAGACAAGATCTCAAAAAGCAAGGCGTGGGAGGACTCGAGATGTGCCTAGTAGTAAGTTACTTGAGAAAAAGGCACGAAACACTGACAGCCTGAGAATGGTTATAGAAAAACGATGGAATCTGAAACAGAGAGCGAAACTCAAATCTGTCCTTAACAACTACACCAAAATCTGAGAAAGAGAGAGACAGCAAGACAGCGACAAAACAGGCTCCTCAAAAGAAGGGGGCGGGGGAGGGAAGCCCACAGTAAGCCCAAATTTGAGAGGCAGGCACATGAGAAAACTTACCAAAGATACCAGCTAGGAAGTTTGCTACCACTTGTCAAAGACAAAAGCATGGCATGTTTGGTGTGGCAGCCTAAGTGAGGCTGCAGGTACGCTCACTTGCGTAGAGGTGGGTAATCCAGGTCCAGAAATTAAAAATCCATCCCTGGATTTTGCTCCAGCTTCATGTGTGGCTCTCCTGCAGCATATCTGCAGCAGAACCAACAAGGCAGTTGAAACAAAATCCTGGGGTGGATTTTTACTTTCTGGATTGCATGTAGGCTGGGCGGTGTCACATAACGCCCGATGTGGGCACCCATCTCTAATCACACATGGACCACTAGCTCTCTAGTGACTGAGGGAAGCCTAGCTGGCAAGTGAGGATCATGCTGACCCCTTACAAACACAAAAATTACAGTGTAAACTTATAAAACATGATATTTGCCAGAGAGGAGGAGTGGAGAGATGGATGCAGCTGTGAGTTGATGGTCTTTATTCATGAATACAAAACTTTGCTGTGAAAGGCAACGTGACTATGAGCCAAAACGTGGTGAGTGACAACAAAGACTCATGAGGCACCCGATGTTCAAGGACAGCGCCCCCTCTGGTTCTCTGCCAAGGGCACAGCCCTCAGGCTCCACCGTGTTGTAGCAGGTGTTCTCAGTCCCCTCCAAAAAAATCCTCAGGGGAGCTGAGGGAAAACACTCTTTCCAGAAGTTGGAGGTGAGGTACAGCTGAAGGATCTCCTCCACATTGTCCTGGTAACAGATGCTGGAAAGCCTTCACCCAGCATCTGAACTCCAGCACCCTGCTCTGGCTGAGATCCAGCAGATCCCTCAGCCTACATACCTCAGCCTCCAGTCATCGTTTTTGTCACAACCCTGAGTTTATGTTACTTTCCATGTTTCCTGCATCTGTCTCCTCCCCCTTTTTTCTGACAGATACTGTGTACAGATTTATTTGAGATGTTTTTCATTGTTCATCATACCTTTGCAGATGTACTGAAAGTGTCCTTTTTAAAATGTCTTTCCTAACAGCATTCCCATAGAAAACATCCCGTCAGAAAGATGAGGCGAGCTTGGGTTGACGTCTTGACTGCTGATGACAGTTACGATGATGACGATGATTATGATGATGACTCCAGCCTGCCACCAGAGTGATGGATGACAAGACCATGTTCACGTGACCATTCTCTCTCATTAGTGGGGAGAGAGAGAAAGAAGAAGAGAGAGAGAGAGAGAGAGAGAGTACAAGATATATGAAGAGACCTCATTTGCACTGCACCACTTTTCCTTTTCATTGTCACTTCTCTTTGTTGGTCCTCACTCAGCCTCCGTGTAGGATCTTTTCTGCTTCTGTTGTCTGAAGAGCTTTTAATCCATGCAGTAGAACATTGTTGGCTTTGCACCCATTTAGGAAAGACTGCTACCTGTTTATTGTCTTGGAGAATGGTTTTCTTAATGAATTGGACTCTGAGAAAAGGAACGTTTCCCATTGCTCGTTCAAGTCTCCAACCAGACAAATCTGCCTGAAATGATTCTGAGGCATCTGGCATGGGCATGTTTCCTTTGTTTTATGTTTTTTGGTCTTTGCTTGTAGGACACTATTGATGTAGATATTATTTAAATGATTTGGGATGCTTCCAGCTCAAGACAGAACTATTTCATTTCTCAGTGAGGTTATGTTAACAGTGTAGGAGGCTAGTGTAGAGACGGAGCTTTCCTGACATCTGATAGATACCCAACCATGAGTTCTGTTCTTCTACTAGGGTTATGGAGTGTATATTCTTTAATGGGGATTGCTACAGAGACTTTACTTGCAAATGCCTTGCCTTAACCATCAAACAGGTGATCGATGCCATGTTTGTACTGCACGAAAATCTAATCCACTGACTGTCCTACTTCCACAGAGAGCAACTAACTGTGTATGAGCTTTGATGTTACAGTACATATTTTGCCTTGAACTCAGATGAAGGCTTGTGGCCAACGTTCCAGGGTCTTGATTTCAGTCTATAGTGACACATTTGCTTTGCATACATACAAATGACACAACATATTGTCAGTTTGACGTTGTGTATTGTGTTCACACTGTGTATTCTCGTCTTTGGGTTCTGTCTTTGGACATACCGAGGCTGTGTGTGTGTCCAGTAGATCTGTGAAGATTGTCATTTAAAGACGATTTGGAGCTTTAACGTGTGCCTAATATCTTTACCGTCAGACACTCCTCGCCAGACCTCCATGCCACTGCAGAAACTGTCAGGAATGATGAGTACATGTACTGCAGCTTAAGATAAGCTGCTGTAAAATAGACCTCTGTTGGGATGGCTTTCCGGATGTAAAAGCTTAGCCTAAGGCTAGGTTCTGATTTACGCTGTAAATAGGGTTCTTTTCCATTCAGAATATTTTAAAACGCTTTTTTAGTCAAGGACTTAATCTGAGTCCACAAAACCTGCCCTACCTTTAAACCTCAGTAATGCCAAAATCAGATTCCCTTATTGAAGTGAGGATGAGTAGGTCACTAAAACATAACCAGCACAAAGCGGTCCAGTGTATGTGGTTTGGAGTTGCCTTATAAGAGATGTGATCAGTGCAGGTGTGAACTAGCTGTAGGTTTGAATGTCAATGTTGAGTACATGTTAGAATACATGTGGTTGTGAAAATTGATTGGCTTACATGAACTGCCTGTTGTTATCCCAGAAGCCACGACATGGTCAGAACTTTCTTCAAGCACCACTTTTCTACCATCGTACCAAGTGCTGGAGCTGATGCTGGTGACTGTTAATCTTTGAAGACCCAGAATTTAACTTGTTTGACAGCCCAACTATAACAAATCTCTTCCTTAATCTGCAAACAGAAGTCTGAGGAAGACATCATAGAAACCTCATGGAGGAATATTATATTTTTGACTTTTTTTAAGGACATTTAGCTTTGTTTCAAAAAGATCTTCAGATGGACGGCAGAGGCGGAGCCACCCCCTGGGCAACAGGACCGGGACCAACTTGGTGGTGGTGGGGAGGAAGGAGGATGACGACGATGCATTGATAGAGCGATTGATAGAGTGGAGATGAATTGCTTCCTTTTAAAGTTGAGTAGTAACTCGTGATTGGCCAGGAGGCCGAATGAATGAGTAACATATTACCAGCTTAGGTATTGCAGAACTTTCGCTTTAGCTTTCATTACTGCAGCATCCAGTAGGGATAGTTTAATCAATTTGATAATGAAATACAATTTAAGTATAATCTTAAGTAAAAAAGTAGTTTTACTGTACTCTAAATTATTAAAATGTGATTTTTAAGTGGAAATGTAACCTAAGACATCGCTTGTGACCTTCCTGTAGATAAGTTGGACCAATCCAGTTCAACCAAACGTCCATGTGTTGTGACATCATAACCACATCTTATTAGCAATCTGGCACATAAAAAAATCAACAATTTAAGTTGTGAAAATTATTTATTTATGGTGTCAGTCACCATGTTTTAGCTGTAAATGGCAGAAATGTGCATAAACAACACTATAGCTTCATGCTTCAGCTACTGGTTCCAGCCCAGCAAGATTATAGAACCAGTTTTGTTGATCAACAACTATTGTTTTGTCAGATTTCAGCACCAGCATCAGCACCAGCACCATGCCAAGAGAAAACAGTCAACCGTTCAATGTTTTTGTTCCTATAATGAAGGTGCAGGTTAATATTGACACATGACAATGCAGGATATTTGACCTCTCATGTAACTACAAAACTCAAATGTACAAAGGGAAATGTTTTAGCTGAGCAAACCCAAATTGCTTTTGTCTGCCCTGCTTAGCGCTTTTGTGGTGACTTGTGGTCCTTTTACTCTTCAGGCATCCATATCATAGTTTGAGTGCAAAAGTCCAATTTGATGCCAAAAAAAGCACGACGTGCTGCTCTAAACAGGGTACGAATCAAGCATTGCTACATGCTCCTCTCTGATGACTGTATATGTGACCTGTTCATGCTTTATGTGGGGTCATCCTTGTAAATACAGCTGTTTTGTACATAGGCCTACTGTCCAGAAACAGATTAAATAAAGAGACTTGGGTGTAATGTTTCTTTGGCCTTCGTCTGTCTGATTTATACACATTCAATCTGTAAATTTGTGTGAAATACATTTTTTTTGACAACATATGTTTATTATCCATTATTATCTGTGCATTTTTGTTTTAGCATTTCAGTTGTTTAATTGTATTTACACTAAAAGTATTGGGACACCTTGCTTATTCCAAAATCAAGGTTGTGAGGACTTGATTGCATTTGCATTCAGCAACAGCGTTAGTGAGGTCAGGATGTTAGATAATCAGCATCATCAGCTCATCCCAAAAGTACTGGATGGTGCAACGTCACTCAGTTGAACGCTGCTCCACAGCTCTGCTATGGGGCTTTATATCCTTCCAGCCCAGCCTGGCATTGGGCATAGTGCTAATAGGCTAATGTTTACCTCCTCCAGAGTCTTATTCTATTGGCAGTACTTCTCTACAGGGACTAGACAATCTGTCTGTGTGTATTTATATTAAGTATTCATTAAAGTAGGTGTTCACAAACATTGGGACACAGTGAAGCAGTGCAATTGCTTTTTGATCTGTTGTATGCACATATGCTGACTGAACACTAGAGGGAGCTAAATGGTATGCTTTCCAGAGTGCCCACAGAGGATGTTCTTCACTGAGCTTGAGGAGGGATTGCCTTTGACAGTTCAAGGTAAAAATGTTTTTGAGGGAAACATAAAATAAGGAAACCAATAATTTGGCAGACAGATGATGGATAAATAGAATCCCAGTACCTATCAAATGTAAAGCCCATGTGAAAGGAAGTTCACATTGAGGTCATAGCAGTCAACAGTGTAGGGCAATGTAAGATCACACTGTAGTTCCAAGAAAGTGGAGAGGGGAATACATAGTAAACAATAGTAGTGTATAGAGTGAAACATAGTGTCCCATAGTGAGTCATGTGTCCTAGGAAGATGTAGGTCATTGTTGGGCCATGTGACAGCATGTTGACCCAGTAGACAATGTGCCTTTTGAGGTCAAATTTCAACTCTTAAGTCTGTTTAAACACAACAGAACCATCCTGGATACCACAGAGAATGAACATCTGTGTAGTGAGGTCCATTATTTACTATAACAGTAAAAGAAAGTGCAAAAAGTCTTAAGCAGAGTTTACTATAATAGTGCATAATTACATTGTGTTTAGGAAATTATTGAGCTAATTAAAAAACTTAATTAGTTCACGGATGCTAGCATAAAACTAACATACTATGATGCATCGTCCAAGTAACGTCTGAACTATATTAATGTTTCCCCAAACCTTGTTGGTACCACAGCAGTCAGAACCAGTGTTAATTTTGTTAATAATTATGACGAAAAATATTCGTTGACGTCCACACAACAAAAACGAGACGAGAACTAAATAAAAACTAATATTTTAAAACGAAAACTATGACTAAAAATATTAGACTTTTCATCAAAAAACGAAAAGAAAATGTCACAGAAGGACAAAAAGAATGTATTTGTCCAGTAATCCGCTTTTTTATATAAACCTGCTGCACCACACATCCTTACGTCTGACTTTCTCAAAGCACGTCACACTGGTGAAGCTTAACAACGCAACGTGCTGACGTCACTCCTGCAGCAAAGTTTGTGGATTGAAAATAACTGGGAAAAACACCACGAACCTCAAGACTACAACGATATTTACGAAAAGGCACGCTATGTAGCTAGCTAGCTAGCTAACAACGGTGAAGATATCGTTTGATATGTTTCATTTTTAATTTTTCAGTGTCTAAAGGGGAAATGTGTAATCCGTTATCATTATCTTAGGTGTTTAGGATTAATAGATTACAAACACATCTAACTGGAGCCGTGAGACACACACACAGCCTCTGTTGCATTTTAAATACAGTCATATAACGAAACGAAGAGGAAAGGCACATAAGCCGTGGTAGTCCACATTAAGTGCAAGTTAACGTTAACGCCAGCAGGAACAAGTAAAAGAAATGAGAAAATGCCAAACCCAACCCTTCCCTCTTAAGCCTACCTTACACCTAACGACTTTCACGCGATTTTACAGTCGCAGACAAATTTTCAAAGTCGGGCTAAAATCAGGAGAGTCTTGCTAGAGTGGAGTTGCAGTCGCATCATCTCGATCGTTAAGTGTAAGGTGGTCAGTCCTGAATGCTTTAGTCAGTCTTTTTCTCGTCGAGGCGTTCCGATAAAATCAAGCATGTTTAATATTAGCGCAAGTCGTAACCCCTGGTTGACCCGAGCAAATACTTTTGGGAACCAATAGGAGAGCTACGGAAAGCCGCAAAGGCAAATAGTAAATACATGAATGTCTGGCGGATAGAGCTCGGAAACTACGGTTCTCCTGGACTGTAGAAAAAAAGAACCTAATGGAGCGAACAAGAGAGTTTTACCATTTATTACACAACAGAGACGAAAAAGAAAAAAGTGGACAAATTGGTGAAGCCTTCGAAATCCCAAGTGTGTTTGCTATGCTAAAGCTAACTAAACATGACTGAATGGGGCTATTTAACGGTAATTGTAATCTGAAAAGTTATTGTTTTCCCCAACAGCTTGAAGAAAATGAGGAACATGCAGACACACAGGACCAGGAATGCATGGATGTGAATCATATGTTGACAGTATTTTGAGCTCTGATAGCTCTGTATCTGTAATGCACGTTACTATATATAGATTTTGCACCACATTGTCTTATTGTGCGTGGAGTTATTTTTGATACAACGAAAGCTTTAATAAATACACATTTTGCAATAATTATGCTCTTTATTGCATTAATTCTATGTAAAATGAAAGCAGATGGGAAATGATATCAAAATAATCTAGTTACAGTCTTTAAATTAGTGACTGCAAAATCCTCAGTCTTTCCAAAATCTTAAGCCTGCGACTAGACTGTGATTAAAAAGTCTGTAGATGTGAGATGGTGTCAGACTAGTCTGTTAAAAATCTTTTCAGAATCTTTTCAAAGTTGTTAGGTGTATGGGAGGCTTTAATCTTTGTGACAGAAAGCTCAGAGACTTCTCTCATGTGTGTGTTGCATGTTTGTTATACTGGATATTTATGCAGAATATAATAAATATAAATAATTTAATTTCTTGTATTTAAGAGGCTGTCAGTGGATTGCTGTTAATGTGTGTTGTTTAGTCACGTTGATACCAAATTGTATTTACATACTACATTTTGTCATGTAACAGTTTAATAAATGCAAAATGTTTTAGAAAAAGGAAAATGAGTCAGCTTTCCTCCACAATATCTGATGTCAATGTGTTATTAAATGTATCAAAAAATCATTATTGTTTTATTAAAAATAGTAAACTAAGAATTTAATTTATTTAATTTAATTCATTTAAATTTTAATTTATTTAATTTAAAATAGTATAACTAACAAATACATAACTAAAGTTAGATTAAATATGTTAAACATTTGTGACCCCGCCAGGGAAAACCAGGCCAAAGTCACTGGGCAATTTACTGAGATATTGTGTCAATATCATGTCACCCACATTAGTGACAAAACTTAGCCACTCAGTATTATTACTGTAAATGAAAGATAATAGTCTCAGATATCTATTGTAGTATATATTTTGATCAAAAACAAAACTTAAATTCACAAAAAAATTGTTTTGAAAAAAACAAATTTTGAAATTAAAAAAAAGACTTTGGCCTGGTTTTCCCTGGCGGGGTCACATTTAATTGACTAAAACTAACAATAACTAAATCACTAAAATGTGACTAAAATTAATATACATTTTAGTCAGAAGACTAAGACTAAAACTAAATCAAAATCATCTGTCAAAATGAACACTGGTCAGAACCATGGTTGTTTGAACCACCAATGAACTGGAATGTTTCCTGATGTGTTCTAATGCGGGGAAACTCGCAGACCTTCAAGACATTTATAGCAATCAATTAAAATTTTATTTTTTCCTACAAATCAAATAAAAATTCAAAGTGCTATATTATTAGCAATATCAGCACTCCTAGAACTTCTCTCAGCCAATCAGATTGCATGGTCAGAACTAATTGGTACAATGTTGTACAATGTTATATAGAATATGTTACATAACTAATACAGTATGTGTTATAGCAATATTATTTGTGGAATGCATATTCATAAACACAGAAATACACCAAGACGTACGTTAAATATGACCTGTTCAAAGCAGGATTGGCACCCTGTCCTGTTGGGATAGTGTAATAAACTGCTCTGTGCCCAGTGAGGGGTAGCGGACTAACTGTGACCCTGATAAGGTTTAAGCGGATGTGATAATGGATGAATGGATGCATGTTCAAAGCACATGATGTTCTATATGTTCGTACAGCAAAGTTGACGTACATTTTTAGCTTTCTGACATTATCCTTCACCTGTGTCTTACATCATTGATGATGTAGTCTCCTGGAACTAAGCTTCTAACTACAGCTTGAGATCAATGACACAGTTTGCAGTTTTGGGAAATTTCAGTAGTAGTGACCTCAGTAATTCCAACTACTGTTTTGGGAAACACTTCCATCATTTAAACTATGTAACTTGCTAATGTAATTAGCAACTACGCTTTTGGGAAATGCACCCCTGGTTAGTACTTTAATGGGAGACCTCCAAGGAAAAGCCTGTGTGGCTGCTGGAAGTGGTGTTGGTGGTCAACAGGGGGTGTTATTGTAAAAATAATGCTATCTTTAGGATAAGATGGGGTGTTACCCTGGTTTCCTAGCTAAATTTCCCAATCCTAATCATCTCCAGCTTAAAATATTGGCTAAGTCTCTCCTCACTTCTCTTTCTAATAGCTAATGTGTGGTTAGAGTTCTGGTGTGGACCGGCTGCCGTCACATCATCCAGGTGGATGCTGATCATTGATGGTGATTGAGGTGAGTCTCTAAAATGTCAAAGCACTTTGAGTGTCTAGAAAAACAGTATAGAAATGGAACTGTAAGGTTTACAGTCATGCACAGGTGTGAAGGTGCCTTTAAATAAGATTTGGAGCAGAATTTGACCCAAAAACAAGTCCAGGCTGTCAACACTGTGTTGGCGACAAGAGCTGATGACAGTTGAGATGATTATAAATTTCTTATTAAAACTTCTTCATGAACTACTTTGGTTGATGCAATCATCATTAGTACTTAGTTCCAAATATGATTGGCTAACAGATATGTTTCCCCTTTAGTGGTGCTCACAACATTTTAATGGAATTCTGTTTAATGAAGAATTCCAGTGGTCAGGGTTTTCATGTCCAATGGTATATTCTGGAGAAACTTACTGACTTGGACTTCTTTGCACTGGTGGTCATAGTAATCAGAAGCTGCAGTGTTTGTACACAGTAAATCTGCCAGTGTTAAATTAACACTGAGAGTGTTACATTTTGACACCCTCAGTGTTAATTTAACTCTAATAGTGTTGATTTAACACTGTCATATTTACTGTGTAGCACAAAAAATATTATTTTATATAATTGAACCAGTATTGTGATGCCACCACCCACCACTTCCTTCTCTCATTTTTGTGAATATTATTCATACTCATATAGCTGCTAAAACAGTCCCACATTTCTTTGCAGTCTTTTCGTTTTTTTATTGATTTGTCAGTGAAGAGCGCTTTTCAGGGAAGAAGTAACATAATGGTTATGGTGCTAACAGGCTATCCAATCTTGCCCTATATATTTCTCTATACAAAAATACAAAAATTCATATTAGCACCACATTCTAAACAAATAATGACTCAGAAATGATAGAAAATGCGCAAATAAAATGTTTTTTTTTTTTTTTTTTTTTTTTTTTTTTTGGGCTTTTTCTCAAATTAGAAAGCTAAATGAGCTTCTTTGTTTAACCACCAGCTGTAAAAAAAACTTTGAGATACACTGGATAGCAGGAACGTGTGTTTTCACGCAAAATTAATCAGCATATTCAAACAAAAAAGCACAACGTAGCCGGAAAAACTATGTATCCAGCTACTGGTAAGAAACACATTTTATGTCATTACTATTTGATCAGCAGCCGTCTATGTCATCTGGATATTGTGCAAAATGTCAGACATAGTGTACAGACAGTGTCCTGAATTTCAGCATCAAAAACCTTGAGGGTCAGCATTGTGTCTTCTCATGAAGATGACTAGTGCTGTACTTCCACAGAATTCAGTGTTACTGGATACATTATTTGTACATACTATACATTCCAGTATTACATAACATTCTTCCTGTGTTGAAGGCTAGACAGTGTCGTACATTTCCACTGAACGTTCCTGACCTCACTGCAGCTCTAGTGTACTCCTATGATATGTGCTTCTTGCATCACATATGGAAGTAGTTTGTATGAACTTTGTCCCTGTCTTATGGCTGTTACTATAGGTTACTCATATTTCAGTAATCTAATAAATATTTTGACAAAGTTTCAATAAAACAATAAAAAATGGAGAAAAACTGCAACACAACATTTATAAAACACATTCCTTTCAGTTGGTATATTATAGTGGGTCACAATGCTGCCTCCCACAAGGCTGACTGTCAATTCCCAGCCTGGACAACACCAGACTATACCAAAAACATTCCTTGGACTAGACTCCTAACTCTACATTTGCATATATTAATTCAAATGGACTGAATCTGTAAATCACTCTGGTAAAGTGAATATAAATAGGCATCATTTGTAATAGAGGTTACATTTGTCAATTTTGATCAATAAGCCATCCATAGCTTAAGAAATATACAGTGATAATGCCTTTAAAATATACAGCAATATTTAAAATAACACGTTAATTAGGGAATAAACATAAATATGGATTTTTCCAGAAATATTAAGAGGAACAAAGGAGGGGTAGGAACTGACCCTGACCACTTAAGTGGTTAAATGGATGGATGGATGGATGGATGCTGGATATTTTTTAAATTAGCATAATTTTTGCATGTGGCACATAAAATTGAGCTGATCTGTATTAAAATGTGCAGAGGTTTGTTCTCTAAAGCAGATGTATTGACTTACTTTGTCGTATTTCAAACATTCAAATTCCAAAGATTTTGCCTACAGCTGTAAATAAACTACATAAAAATTCATAAAGTACATTAACATGCAAGTTGTCCAATAACGGACAGCTAATGTTACTTATAATCAGGGTTCAAACAAAGAGGTTCCTAGACTTTGGGACCACCACAATACCTCATCCCCAACTCATTCCAAAAATATTGCATGGAGCACCATCATTCCAGAGAACTAGCCCATGCCTGGCATTAGACATGGTGCCAATAGGTTCCCATTTATCTCCTTCTATTGGCAGTACTTCTCTACAGAGATTAGCCAAGCTGTGTGTGTATGTGTCTATCTGTGTCATCAATGGGTGCAACTTAAAGAAGCTGAATGCATTCATTAGAAAGGATGTCCACAAACATTTGGACATATATTGTAGCTCAGCTAGAGAGAGAGCAACAGGTTTCTGGGCCCTGATGAATGTATGTGTGTGCAGGTGGACATGAGTTTAAGGGGACTGTCAGATAGCGCTTCAGATTTCACACTCCCTCCCATAATGTGATGAATAATTCACACTCCTCTCATCAACTCTCATTTAGCACCTCATTTACCACTTCCCACCCACCTAACACACTTCCCATCACCTCACCCCGTCTGGGAGGCTATCAGAGTTAATTAAGCAGCATCCCACATCCATTTTCATGTTTCTTTTCATCAGTGCTGTTTAAAATGAGCTCTGTTTTAACTTCTCTCTATCGTCAGGCCTGGACAAGGTTCTGACTTATCATGTATCCATACAGATCAATCATTCCATTCATTTTAGCAGGAAAATGTAATATGCACAACGTTCCACAAATGTACCAGGATAGTCACTGACCAGGAAAAACGTAGTTGATAATTGGACAGATAGAAAACAGCCCTAAATGTTATTTAATATCAGATCTTCTTCAGGACGAATGTAGCTAACAGGAAATAAAAGCATATGCACCACCAATTAACAGTGTTATAAACCTTAAACCTTGCTGAGTTGATAAGTAATCTCAAATAGACTTGCTTCTGTGGTTCCTGCTGTTAACGAATACTGATTATTGCTTTCAGTAAGTGATAAGCCCGCACTTCAAGATGTGCTTGACATTTCCTATGAGTGTCGTAAGAAGGCCTGCTATTACAGATACAGCATTAGCACAGTGAAATGAATGGAGCATGGGAAAACCATGCTATGCGTCTAAGAGGCTCATTTTTTTTCAAAATGTTACACAGGCTCAGCAACAACAGTGTGAAAACAGTAAAAATGTCATAAATCTATATTTTGATTAAATCTGCTCTAAGCTTAGACTTTCCCAAAACCTATTTTCAGATGTGCTGATATATTGTGAGAAAACATTCTTTAAATATTTCTAGTCAAGACTTTTGAGTTCAGAACTGAATAAACAGAGGTGTTGGCTACACACTGGTCATTACAGTTTCTAGAAATTGTATGTGGTTTTATTTCTAAAGCTTAACAAATGTGAGGTGACACTCTGTTTTCCTCAGCCACTAACCCTACATTGAATATTCATGAGATAGGTGCAAACACGCAAGGTGAGAGGTTTTTGTTCAGGTGAGCTCTTTGTTTGATCAGGGTTTTCACACATTCCACGGCCACTAGTTTACCAATGAAAAGTCTGGAATTACCATGTCATTATCATATGAATGAAAGATCGTGCGAGTGGGCGGAAAATAAAGCACAGCCGTTTGACTCGCGCTGAAAAACATGTCTCTGCTCATTTAAGCTTCTCTCACAAATACCTAAAAAAATATATTTTGACTCAATCAAAATATATGATGTATGTTTAGTTTTGTTTCTAGGATATGTTTTTTTTTTTGCTGAATTTTGTTAATATACCGCCAACTCTATATAGCATGTAGATTATTTCACATTTTGGATTCACATAGCCATTCCTGCTTGAGTGAGCTGTACCTCAGTGAAACATGATGCTACATCGTAGCATGTAGGCTTCTTGAGACAAATTTTCAACCACAGCTAATGGCTCTTTTCTGTACAAATCAAAGACTCTAACATAATCAAATGTTCAGGTTGCAGCCATATTGGCCATGGCAACTTACGTAGCAGCTTATCATAACTAATTTAAGATTGAACTGGAAAAAACGATGCTAGCTTGGGACTTTACAAACCATCACACAATCCAAAGCAGATATTGGGGAAATCCCTTTTGAAAATGTGAACAATAATATTTGGTCATTATAATGTTATGCTAACAAGAGTCTAATAAAAGCTAACTACATTAGCTAGCTATAAAAAATGGAGAAAGTATAACAAACCATATAAACATTTTTTGCCCATAATAGAGATTTTCATCTATACTGATGTTCTCCAAACAAATTTTTATAACAAACTACTTGTATTAGCTGAGCCAGTGATGTGTTATGTTAGCTGGCTAGCTCAGCTAGTTTTCTCCCAGATTTTGAAGGTTTCTCAAAGAATGAGAGTTGAGGAGGCATTGGGAAGTGGGTTGTATTGTTGTAACTGGATTATAGTACTTTGCTCATAAAATCTGATGAGTCTGTGATATTAGAGAGACCAAGTCTAAATTATGGCAAACTTCCAATGAATTTGGTAGGTCCTTAGTCATTGGGTTAGTTGATCTTTAATGAGTGGACATGTGTGATCAACTGGAGGAAGACCTTACAACCACATACTTAATGATAAATCTGTCACGTTATGCTTAATATTTCAAGCTTTTTTTGAACAAGTTAAAACCAATTTAGAACATGTACTAAAATGTAAGTTCAATTAAAAAAGGCACCGATGATGGAGCAACAAGTTCAAAGCAAGTAAAATCAGCATAAAAATGGGCCCAAGATAACTGAAGGCCAAATGTGTGATGTCTGATGTAAGAGAACATCCCGATAATGCACACGCTGGACTTCTGGCCTTGTGGAGATGGCCTCGTCCTGACCCACAGTGATGTTGTGATGCACTAGAACAGACAGGACGACTGGGCTTGAGTCTGATAAACCACATAGTGAAAGTTTCGTGTGCTAGCTGCGCTTTATGGGAAGTCAATAAAGATGGTAAATCAGAGCTAGTCCAGATAAAGCTAATCTAAATTTCTGACTTGTATGACAAATGTCTACGAAAGCTGAAAAGCCCACCCAGCCTGATGGCTCATCTGTCAGAAGTGCTGCTTCTCATAAGAGCTCTACTCAGACACTGGTAACAGAGCCAAGAGATTAGACGCACCCACGAGGTCTGGGACATTAAATCAGCGTGCTATTGTAGCCCTCTAATATTCGCTCACCACCTCGCTCACAAAAGACACTTTTATGACATCTGGCTGGCCCTTTTGGCCTTGTTTCTTGGATTTGGGCGTCAGTGAGCAGCGTCTGCTCTGAGTTGAGCAGTTTTCCTTCATCGACACGTGTTCTTACTGCGGAGCGTCTAGACTCTATCCATACTGAAAGCATGACAGGCAGGAAAAGTGGGCCGTTTACAGAATGGAGAGTAAGTGATGCAGTCAGAGAGAGAGGAGACGTGGTTTTGTGTCACTGAGGGCACTGTGAGCGTCTGGCAGGCTGGGGGTTATACATGGAATACTGCTCAGAGGCAGGGCCTGTAGTTAAACACCAGTTATTCCCAGCCATGATTTTCATTTTCACAATGAATGATAAGCAGGAATATGTTGTCATATGAAAACCTTTTTTATCTCAATTTTTAAAAAATTTCACTCTAGAAAATGAAAGTTTTACCAAGAACCTTCTGAGGGTTCCTCATTGAAAGAACTTGGGTAGGTCTTGGGTTTGAGTATTTTTGTTCTCCATGTGTCTGCATGGCTTTCTCCAGTCAGATGAAGTGGTCACTCTAAATTGCATTGGTGTGAGTATGTGTATGTCTGTGTGTGTGTGTGTGCCCAGCAATATATTTGTGCCCTGTAGAAAGTCCTGCAGGGGGACTTTGAATTAGATTAAGCAGTTAAAATAATTGAGTCTTTGGCCTAGGCTGGATCTGCCATATTTGAATCTGATGCAAATCCAATTAACAAAAAAACAATTAAGTGGTTTGTTATGACTGATCTGTGGGGGCCCCCTGTGGCTCAGCAGACTAAGACGCTGACACCATGACCAGAGCATCGCAAGTTCAAATCCCGGTCATGCTGTTTGCCATCAACAGTCGGGGCCCAAGAGAGCAAAAATTGGCAGTGCTCTCTCTGGGCGGGTAGACGGCGCTATCTCTCTCTCCCTATCACTCTCACATTGCAGTGTCCGCTGGCTCAGGCATCTACTGATTGGTCCATTCAGAACTGGGAATCCTGCGCTTTCCT
Source organism: Crenuchus spilurus (assembly GCA_036984385.1). Classification (NCBI taxonomy): domain Eukaryota; kingdom Metazoa; phylum Chordata; class Actinopteri; order Characiformes; family Crenuchidae; genus Crenuchus; species Crenuchus spilurus. Next base: position 144,012 of record BRDA01006372.1, read on the forward strand.
CAGAGCGTGTTGGCTCCCCAGTGACGGTGTATCAGCGGTAGTTCAAAAAGAGGCGGTGGCCGAATCACACGTGTGCATGTCTTCACCCTCCTAGAGTCAGGGACAGTGCAGAGAGATGGGGAGAGTCCTAATGGAGTGGACTGGGCTCTACTACATTGGGAAAGAGACAAAAAATTGGCAAAAATGAATAAATAAAAATGTGTAAATGCCTGATCTGTGTACGTTTCTGAATCGTTCCAAAATTGAATCCAAATCAAATCATACTGAGATTTAAACTCCTCCTACACTTCTCCCATCTCTGAATGAGAATTCCCCCGTCCTCTCTGTGGCCTTCACATGTTCCTCTATCTGCAGAAGTATCAGGTTAGCTGCTGTGGAATATGAAAAACATGCCCTTCAGTATCATACACTGAACTATGCAGACTAGACTCCCTGCCAAAGTCCCGACCTCTTGCAGGAAAATACATCATATTATTATTACAATGGCCGAGGTCTCTTTGAAGTAAACGAATGTTCTGGTTTCGGGAGTCTCAGCTCACAGCTTGTTAAACATGCATTTTTGTGCTTGTTATAAAACGTCACAAAAAAGAAAAATGACTTTAATATTTAAAGGCAATATATCATAGCGGGATTAATCAGTACATACGTCTTTGAATGAATGTTACACTTCTAGAGCCTTTCTAATACCCAAGGATGCTTTACAGTCATCACAATCCTTTAACACACTTAGAACTTAACCACACACTCCGGCGAGAAGCCAATCGCGCACAGAGTCTGAACCGGAAGTGACCATCCACTGCATCGAGCACTAAGGGAGCCAGAACCACTTTACAGAACCACAGTAGCCAATTCACTTGACATCCATGTTTTTGGACTGTGGGAGGAAACCCACGCAGACACAGGGACAACATGGAAGCTTCACCCAGATTGGGACTTGAACCCAAGACCTCAGCGCTGAGAGGCAAAAGTGCTAACCATAAAGCCTCTGTGCTGCCTGACCTCTTATGGCTCAGATATTTAAGAACAGGTACAGGAACCTCATATACCAGAAATTATCACTGAAAAACATCTCATGATAGCAGCATTGATCTAAATCTGGGTCACACTGGTCATTTGGAGGACATTCGGGGCCCGCATGTGACACAACATGGCACACGACCACCCTGACTTAGTCCAGATACACCTGTTAAATTAGGTCTAGTGTTTAGTGTTGGGTCTGTTCTGACAGTGGTGGCTTAAAGGTGGTTGAGATGCACTCGGAGCTCCAACATACAGTTAAATTACAAACCGGATTCCAAAAATGTTGGGACACTAAACAAATTGTGAATAAAAACTGAATTCAATGATGTGGAGGAAAGAGAGAGAGTACCACTGTGTGTCATCCCCCCTTCTTCTTACAACACTCAACAGACGTCTGGGGACAGAGGAGACCAGTTTCTCAAGTTTAGAAATAGGAATGCT
>BRDA01006375.1:0-14208 GCA_036984385.1 Crenuchus spilurus
CATTGTTTATTACAGTCTGCCATTCAAGTCTGTGACATAAACAAGCTCTACAGATGGAAGTTAACTCCCTGACCAGTCTCACACAGGCACATGTGGGTAGCAGAAGTGTGAGGACCTTTGAAGCATCACAGACTCAGCTAGTGACAAAGTCCTGTTGCCTTTTCATCGGCCTCTGTGTCTATTTATTGATCTTTCTCTCTGGCAGCTCATAACACAAAGACAGCTCATTAGAGTGCTGTATATGTGATTATGCATTGTGGGTGGGTTTGGGGTTGTATGTATGTGTTGTGAGTATAAGAACAACACTGATCTGTCAATCTGCATCATTAAGAAGAATTTGTCTTTTCTATTTCCATTAATGCTCTGGAATGAGCCCAAGTGGTTATGCCTGAAACACTACAGACGCTTGATGTACATATGGGTGCACATGATGAACAAATTGTGGATGGATGTGGCCGGAGTATGAGTCTGAAACTTAAATTTTGATTTGCTATGGCTGTGTATAGAACCCCTGACTGTGCTGAACATGAATTTAAAAGGCCCAAATCACAGAAATCCTTTCTTCTCTAAATGTATTATGTAAAATTTCAACACATAGTATTTACTGAATTGTCTTTACAGCCCATAAATGGAAATAAAAAATGGCCAGTTTCATATTTTCTGTTTTTGTGATGTTATAAAAGGCAACACACACACACACACACACAGTATATACACATCGATGAATGGATGGGTGGAGGCACACACACATCTACAGTATATTATTTATCTATGTATAATTTTTTTCTTGTTACCAGATTTTTTTGAATATTGAAAATACAGATTTGAGCTTGATCTGTTTTCTGAATGAGACACAATACAGGACAGCCAATTAGAACAGAGATTATTTACATATACCTAGTATAGTCATATAGAGGCACAGTAACAAAAACAGCCTGTTTCTTTCTAAAACATAAAGATGGGTTGGTCAGTGGTCATGTACACAAATGAAAACTGATTTAGGCACATAAAGCCACACAGATGACCTCAGGGACAAAATAATTCAATGACAGGAGCCATTTAAACTCACTGTGAGTGAATTTATCAACACGTTTGGAGCAGAAGAAAAAATACATTTTTGTGTGAAAAAGACAGCAGTGTTATTGAATAAATAAACATACACATTATATGTGGGGTGTAATTCTACTACAGAAGAATAATGGAAATGAAAATCTAAGGCTTTCTTGAAGAAAAAGAGAGTATGTGTATGTTTGTGAGTGAAGATGATTTCTTTTTTCTTTACCAATAACTCACTTTCTACTTCTCTACCTCTCTCTCTCTCTCTCTGCCCCCTCTCCCTGTCTCCCTCTCTCTCTCTCTCTCTCTCTCTCTGTCTCTCTCTCTCTCTCTCTCTCTCTCTCTGTCTCTCTGTCTCTCTCTCTCTCTCTCTCTCTCTCTCTGTCTCTCTCTCTGTCTCTCTCTCTCTCTCTCTCTCTCTCCCTCCCTCCCTCTCTCTCACTCTTCAGGAATGTGTGAACCCCTGCTGTAATGCCAGTACCTGCACTCTGAAGGGAAATGCAGTTTGTGCTCATGGCCAGTGTTGTGAAAACTGTCAGGTATGACATGCACTGCTATTTTCGGATGTTTTGACCTATAATCATTTTTTACATGACAATCTGAGTAATGTGTAAGATTTTGGGATCAGTTTCAAACAACACAGAAGCATAACATGATTGTATATTAATCCTGTGCAGCATCACATACAGAAACAAATAAATAAAGATTATTTGTAGGTAGTAAATAAATGAATTTGTTTATTTACAAAATGAATGTGTAAATGATCATGAAATGAGAAAATGTCTAATTTTTTTGTTGTTCAGTTATTGTATATAGAAGATATTTAAATGAAGTGTTTGCAAAGTGTTTTCAACAATTTTGTATATATGTGTGTGTGTGTGTGTGTGTGTGTGTGTGTTTAGCTGAAGCCTGCGGGTACGCCATGTCGAGAGTCCAGTAACTCGTGTGATCTGCCTGAGTTCTGCACAGGTTCTGACCCTCATTGCCCCGCTAACGTTTACCTGCATGATGGCCACGCCTGTCACAGTGTGGATGGACATTGCTACAATGGCATCTGCCAAACACATGAGCAGCAGTGCATCACACTCTGGGGTCAGGGTGAGTCACAGAACCATGATGATCTTTAGACCTTCAGAAGTTCTACACAGTAAATATGCCCGTGTTAAATCAACACTATTAGAGTTAAATTAACACTGAGAGTGTTACATTTTGACACGCTCAGTGTTAATTTAACTCTAACAGTGTTGATTTAACACTGGCAGATTTACTGTGTAGTTATATCTGTTGATAACAGCCCTCAGTGTTGTAGATTTTATACAGAACCTTTTTGAAAATGGTTCTATATAACCCCCAGAAGGCTTCTCCTGTAGTTAATGTTGAGCCTGTAATAGTAGAGGAACCCTTTTTGGTGCTATATAGAGCCATTTTCAAAAGACTTCTACTGTATATAGAACCACCTACAGCATATTCCTCATCATTCTGAAGAACCCTTTCACCATGGTACGAACTCTTTATAGAACCATTTTCTTTACTAAAGAACCCTTGAAAAAAACATCTTTTTAAAATTGTACTTCCAGCTCAGTGGTTATGCTACTGGTTCTGTATACTGTAAGTATTCACCTTGACTGTGTGTGATTGGTTGCTGGGTTGAGCCTTTCTCTTGATTGGTTGCTTTAGTCTCAGCTGCTGATGGGTCACTGCTGAAAATGCTCTAGTAGTTAAGGTGACGTTTCTCCACTATTGGCTGTTTGCCTTGGGGAGCGTGTACAATTCTCTCTCATTCTGTAGTGCCAGTCATCAATTTATTATGTTCAGCTGGAGCCCAGAGCACCATGTTTATCAGCTTGCGTGCTGGTTTGAATTCCTGCATTTATCGTTTTTATGTTTTTGCCTCTTCCCCTTTTTATCAGTTAATTGCCACCTCCCCTCTCTGCATTTGAAGCCTAACTTGGAGGTTTTTAGCTGTAGATTTTTCCTAAAATGAGGCTATTCAAGGTCAACCCTCCCTCTGTCCATCTGGATAGCTGCTGATCCTGTAGGTTGAAGGTTGTTTCATTAGCTTTTAAAATGAACACAGTATTACTATTGTTTATCATTAACATTTTCCTGTGATTCACTGCTGTAACGCTTTTGTGTGTTTTCTGTCTTTGTTGTGTGTGTCTTGTAGGTGCAAAGCCAGCTCCAGGCATCTGCTTTGAAAGGGTGAACTCAGCAGGAGATCCATATGGGAATTGTGGAAAAGACTCCAAGGGCTCCTTCGCTAAGTGTGAAGAACAGTGAGAATGCACCTTTTTTTTCTTTCTCTCTAATTAAAAAATGAGTAAGAATAATGAGATGAAGGGGGAGAGTGAAGAATGGAGAGAGAAAAAACAAAGTAAACTCATTTATTTTGCCTATTTTATAGAAAGTTTCTTGTTTGTGCAGGTTGGCATTCAGTTGAGGCCAACGCTGCGTTAAAAACAAACTACAGTCTGAAAAAGGACCACAGGAAGTGCCACTACAATTTACATTTTTGCTTTAATTGGGCTACGATTGGCAGGTGCTTCAGGTGCTTCACTGATCATCTCCTGATTGATGTAATTGCTTTAATTACTGAAGTGGACATAAAGAGAGAGAGAGAGAGAGAAAAGTGTTGATTACTTGTCCGCAAAACAAAACTATAACCTCGTTCTCTGTCTCTCACTCTCTCTGTCACTGTAGAGCGTGAGAAACTCTCCTCTTTGGGCAGTAATTGGTCTGCAGAGGCCAGGGCATCTCATTATTTTGCTTAGTACTTGGCTTCAGATAAAGAAACCATATGTGCTCATTTATTGGGATGCTCCTGTGTTTATACATTTTTAGTCAATTCTGATTAGCATTGTTAACATACACATGAAAATACAATGTACAGACACCTGCTCATTCATTATTTCTTCCAAAATCAAGAGATTATTAAGATTAAGGTTCACCAATTTAGCCAATGTGATTTTTCACACAACGGAATTTGACCTCTGCATTTAACCCATTCATGCAGTGAAACACACACACACTAGTGAACACACTAGGCTGTGAGAATTTATGCCCGAAGTGGTGGGCAGCCCTTATCCCCTGGCGCCCGGGGAGCAGTTAGGGGGTTAGGTGCCTTGCTCAAGGGCACTTCAGTCATGTCCTGTCTGGGGATTGTGACCATCAACCTTCTGGTCACAAGACCAGATCCTTACCACTAGGCCATGGCTGCCCATTATCCTTCTTTTGTTGGAGTAACCATCTCTACTGTCCAAAGAAGGCTTTCTACTAGATTTTGGAGCATTGCTGTGAGGATTTGATAGCATTCAGTGACAGTTTGGATGATCACCACCACTTCATCCCCAACTCATGCCAAACGTACTGGATGGAGCAAAGAACACAGCTCAATGCTGGGGGGCTTTGTACCCCTCTATCCCATCTGGCATTAGACATGGTGCCAATAGGTTCATGTTTAGTCCTATTCTATTGGAAGTACATCTCTACAGGGAGTAAACAAGCTGTGTGTGTACATCTGTGTCAGCAGAATCAATGCATTCATTAGAAGGGGTGTCCACAAACATTTGGACATATAGTGTATATAGTAACTCTAAAATGACAGTAAACACATTTATGTTGTAATAGGTGGTGTCAACAGGCATTAAATAGTTTTCAAAATCCTGCATTTCACTGAAAACGACCTGCAACACTGCTTGTATGGATTGAAGGCAGAAATGCTGGAGGATGGGGCTTAAAATGAATGCCTTTGTTTGTGTTGCAGGGATGCTAAATGCGGTAAGATTCAGTGTCAAGGAGGGGCAAATCGGCCGGTGATTGGCACAAATGCTGTTTCCATAGAGACTAACATCCCCCTGCAGGAGGGTGGACGGATCCTGTGTCGGGGAACTCACGTGTACTTGGGGGACGACATGCCTGACCCTGGACTGGTCCTGACTGGGACAAAGTGTGGAGAAAACATGGTGAGAGAACTGGGTGATGTAAGACCAGCAAACTATTAAAGTAGAAGTATACAAGCAAGTGACTGCAGCTTCAGAAACATTTTACACTTAACCCTATAAAGCCAAGTTTATCATTTTTGACACATAGTTGAGTTTTTAAGACCTCTTCATTGTCAGTTTGATAATTAAATGCTAAATGATTTCAAATCAATCAAATAAGGATATATAATATTTAAATGAGTGAAATACATAAGAAAAAAAATATGTATGAAATCATATACATAAACATGTCTTTTGCATGGTGGGTTATCCATGCACTGCCTGCACCAGAAGACCAGATCATTTCTTATTACAAATGTAGTGTACAAGTTTGTGTTCTTTATGTTTCTGTCTATGAGCTATTGATTCTGCATGTATCAACTATGATACGGAACTAAAATGTATGTAATGTTATTTTATTTCTTTTTAATTGGTCAGAAGTCAAAACACAAGTTTCTAAGAATTAGAGTTTTCATCATTTGATGGTTTAGGCTTTACAGTGTTAAATCAAGGTGAAATATAATAGACCACATTTCTTATTCAGTGAGGTAAAACATTACATTACATTTGAGGCATTTAGCAGATGCTTTTATCCAAAGTGACTTACAATTGGGGGTTAGGTGCCTTGCTCAAGGGCACTTCAGTCGTGACCTGCCCGGGGATCAAACCAGCGACCTTCAGGTCACCAGACCAGATCCTTAACCACTAGGCCATGGCTGTCCCCATATGCACTTATGAGTTTTAAAGGTTTATGTTTAAATTTGTAGTTTGGAACTCTGCTCTTGAACATCTGGGTTTGATGTGCAGATCCTCCTAAGACCTTGATTGCTTGGATTAGATGTAGTATAATTTGGATTTGAACTAATCCAGATGATCAGTAGACATCCAAAAGAGCTCCTGTACTCTTTTGTTATTCCATATTTAGAAACCATAAATTTTCAGTCTGGAGTTATATTGTGTTTTGTTTTCCCACAAACCTTAAAATGTTTTGCATGAGATTTGCTTGATGAGTGTATGGAAAGATTCGGCCCAGTGCTCTTCAGGAGCCTTAGAACAAGACACAGGGGCTCTAACGTTCCAAATAAATTCCAGCTGGCTCAAGTTTATTTATCAGCGTGACTTCAGTATGAGGTTATGGTGTGAATTACTGTAAACGTCCACCTCAGACTGTTAGAATTCCATCTTCAAGTGTGAGAATAATCAGATCCTGTGTCCTATGAGCTGCTCAGATAGTTCCAGTAATTGCTGGTAAGGGTGGTAGTGTGGGTTATATAGTGTGACCTTCAGCGATGTGCATGTTGTCGGTTTATGTCATGTCTGTATATATTTTATATATAATAATGTATTAATGAGGATGCCGTCATGAGCATACGTATGTGTGAGACAGTGAGATGTTAATAAGGGAAAGAATGTCCTCATCTTCCTTAACAGTGAGACGGAACGCTGGAAAGTGTTCTGACATCACATCATTACTCAGAGGGGTTTACACATGTCTGTGTGTAAAAGAACTGCGGACTCGAGTCAGCGACTCAGGCTCAAGTCATATTTTGACTGACTTGTGATTCAATTGAACACAATTAAATTATGGTGTGACAAATTAATCAAATCTTTGCTTTTTGACCTTAGACTCTTAAAAGAGATGCATCTTCAAGGGTTCTTTAGTAAAGAAAATGGTTCTATATAGAACCTTGAACACTCAATGAACCCGAAGGTGCTTTGCATGGTAAAAGGGTTCTTCAGATTGATGTAGAATGTGCTGTAGATGATTTTATGTATAAGCCTATTGAATATGGTTCTATATAGCACCAAAAAGGGTTAATCTATTATTACAAGCTGGACATTAACTATAGCAGAACCCTTTTGGGACTATATAGAACCATCTACAGCACATTTCTCATCAATCTGAAGAACCCTTTCATCATGCAAAGAACACTTTGGGTTCATTGAGTGTTTATGGTTCTATAGAGAACCATTTTATTTACTAAAGAACCCTTGAAAAACCATCTCTTATGATTGTAGAGTAACATTGCTGGTGCAGGTTTTAGAGCCTATGTTGTGTCTCTGAGAGCTGCACCTGAGGATGTCACTAGGGATGCACCAAAATGAACATTTTTGAGTGAATAAAATTAAACATTTGTATGAAATACTAAACACGGTTCTTCATTTATATTAATTATTATAAAACTGTTAACTGATCTATTTCCCAAAATAAGTCTTGTAGTTAGTATTTAGGTTTATTAAGATGAGTTTTATTGATTATTCTTTTAAATATTATTATTTTATATTTGTATATAAAACAAACAATGTATTATTATTATTATTATTATTATTATTATTATTATTATTATTATTATTATTTAATAAAATAAGATTAAACAAAATGCTGAAAATGGCTAAAATGAATTATGTAAGCCACATGGCTTGTACAGGGGTTGGACAATGAAACTGAAACACCTGTCATATTTTAGTGTGGGTGGTTTCATGGCTAAATTGGACCAGTCTGGTGGCCTATCTTCATTAATGTCACATTGCACCAGTAAGAGCAGAGTGTGAAGGTTCAGTTAGCAGGTAAGAGCACAGTTATATAGTATATTACAATGCACACAACATTATGGTGACATACCAGAGTTCAAAAGAGGACAAATTGTTGCTGCTTGTCTTGCTGGCACATCTGTGACCAAGACAGCAAGTCTTTGTGTCTAAATATTATTGAGCCACTTTGGGGTGTTTTGGAGGAGCGAGTCAGGAGACGGTTTCCTCCACCAGCATCACGTAGTGACCTGACCACTATCCTGCAAGAAGAATGGCTTAAAGTCCCTCTGACCACTGTGCAGGACTTGTATATGTCATTCCCAAGACGAACTGAAACTGGATTGGCCGCAAAAGGAGGCCCTACACCATACTAATACATTATAAAACCAGGTGTTTCAGTTTCATTGTCTAACCCCTGTATGTTTAATGTGAGTGTTATTGGCTACTTAACAGTATGAAATGTTAAATGAATGTAAGTGTAATTGTATGTGAATGTAATTAATCAGGACAACAGTAATAACTTTTGACTTCAAAGGGGAAAAAAATTGTTTTTCTCAGCATCCTCATCTGTCCCCTGTTCTTATGACTCAGCATTTGGATGAATATGCTGTGTGTTGTTCCTAAACCTCATTATATTTGGGTGGAGTGGACTGGTGGGAGAGTTCTGACCGCACATTTAATTGGACATGCAGACACAGTCTGTGCAGGACGAGGGTCTGTGCAGGAAAAGCTTAATGTGGTCAGTTTCATCTCTGTATGTTAGAAGTGGGTGACTACACACTCACTCAAACAGATTTACTCACTCAATCTCCCTTTCTGTCTGTGTCTTTCTCTTTCTCTTTCTTTTTCTCTGTCTCTTTCTCCCTCTGACTCTGTCTATCTCACCATCTCTCTTTCACTATATTTCTCTCCCTCACACACTCGCCTCCCCTCTATCCCCCTGTTCTCTCTGTGTCACTGTCTTCCTCTCGGTCCCTCTCTCTTTCTCTGTCTCACTCTGTCTCTCTCTGTCTTTCTCCCTATATATTTATTTCTCACTGTCTTTCTCTAACTTTCTGTCTCTCTGTCTGTTTCTCTTTCTCTGTCTCTGTCTCACTCTGTATTTCTCTTTGTCTCTCTCTGTCTCACTGTTTTCTCATTCTCATGGTCTCTCTGTCTTTATCTATATCTTTCTGTCTCACTGTCTGTCTTTTTCACTGTCTCTGTCCCTCTCTGTGTCTCTTTGTCTCTGTCTGTTTCTCTCTGTCCTCTCCCCCCTGTATCTCTCTCTCCAGATGTGTCTGAATCGTCAGTGTCAGAACATCAGCGTGTTCGGTGTCCTCGACTGTTCGGCCAAATGCAGTGGACGTGGGGTAAGCCCCTCTTATGCACTATCAGCTGTGAATCAAACAATAATTAAACATTATTATAGTCAGAACGCAATAGTGATGTAAACTGCCCTTTTCTATCAAAGTACATCATTTATACCTCTCTTAAATTGTTCAAAGCACATCCGAGTCTCATTACAGTCTCACAGACTGGGTAGTGTGGCTTATTGTGAGCTTTTAAAAGATAACAAAACACTTTGTGGTCTTCTTAGACAACCAAATTCAGTGTAAAAACTGCTGGAGCATCAGTTTTGTGTCAATTTGGTTGTAAATTTTGATGGAAACAACTGAACAAAATATTGTTAGCAACATTAGCATCTAAACAGTCAGAGCATGTATTGGCTGATAGACTGTATCTGAGAAAAATGGAAAAGTATTGTCTCAATTTCCTTTAAGTGTGAATGCAAGCCAGAGCCAAAGTCCTGTTAAAGCTGACCTGGCAGTATATCATTACCAGGAGGCTCATGTGTGAACAGAAGCTGAAACATTACTGGGAAACAGAGTGTCATCTGTCCTTCAGTCAGCAAAATGAATGTTTAAATATTTCAGTTTCTTTTTGTATTGTTTATAGTACTAGTGCATCTCAAAAATTAGAATATTGTGGGAAAAGTTACTTTTTTTCATAATTTAATTGAAAAGGGTAAACTGTCAAATATTTCACTTAATATATCACATATTTATGTATGAATATATTCATTCATCCCACTGAAAACACAGCCAGGTCTTAATTACAGTCTCAGACCCTAATATTCATTACATATTTCAATATTTATATTCTAATAATCTGAGATTCTGGATTTTTAATTATCATGAAGCTCTAAGTCATACTGATCAACGTTAAAATAAAAAGAAATGCTCGAAATATGTCACTTTACCTGTAATGAATATAAAATTAGTTTATATTTCTGACTTAAATTATGAACAATGAACTTTTTTTGTGAAATTCTAATCTGTGGCCCTGTCTAGTCTAACACCACAAAACATTTGTGTTTCACTTATTTTTATTGTCCAGTTTTCAGTCTGTTACATTGTTAAATTGTGTATTTTTGTACATCATTCATTTTCCTGATGTCATATCGTGTTTAAGCAGAACTTTGATGAGTAGTGTGAGGTGCACACATGAACAATTCAGTGCTCGTCCTGCTCTAACACACCTGAAGAAGGACTACATTAAGCTGGCTCTCGGTCTAGTCTGTAGGGATCCTGTCCAGGCCACACTTTTGCTCTGTTCTGATATCTAAAAAAATATAAAGAATACACACAACCAAGCGTGATATCATCAACATAAAAATAGAAAATGCATTAAGACGCATGAAGCTGAGATTTTAACTACATTATTAATCAGACTGTGACTTTGTAGGCATGTATGATAGTGTTACTGCTAGACATTAGAAAATGCCTTTAAAAGTTTTATAACACATTTATTCAGTGTTGTACTGCTAAGAGAGTCCTGCCTACTACTCTCTCTCACACACACACACACACACACACACACTGTTTCTAACTCTGTCTCACTCTCTTTCTCTCTTATCTATCTCTCTATCTCTCTCTCTCTCTCACACACACACACACACACACACTGTTTCTAACTCTGTCTCACTCTCTTTCTCTCTTATCTATCTCTCTGTCTCTCTCTCACACACACACACACACACACACACTGTTTCTAACTCTCTCTATCTCTCTCTTTCTCTCTCTAACTGTCTCTCTCTCTTTCTCTGTCTTTCTGTCTCTCTCTCTCTCTCTCTCATACACGCTCTGTTTCTAACTCTCTCTCTCTCTTTCTCTCTCTCTCTCACACACACACACACACTGTTTCTAACTCTCTATCTCTCTGTCTCTCTCACACACTCTGTTTCTAATTCTCTCTCTTTCTCTCTCTTATGTATATGTCTCTCTATCTTGCTCTCTCCCTCTCTCTCTCTCCTTCTTTCTATCTCACTCTGTCTCACCCTCAGTGTCTGTCCATCTGTATTTATTTCTCTCTCTTTCACTTCTGTCCCTCTCTACTTCTCTGTCTATGTGTCCCTCTGTCTTTCTGTTTCTGTCCTTCTCCTTTATATATATATATATATATATATATATATTACACACACAGTGGTGCTTGGCAGTTTGTGAACTCTTTAGAATTTTTCTCTATAAATAAATGAGCAAGTATAATATTTGTCTCATTTGTTTAACTGGGTTCTCTTTATCTACTTTTAGGACTTGTGTGAACATCTGATGATGTTTTAGGTCATATTTATGCAGAAATATAGAAAATCTTAAAGGGCTGACAAACTTTCAAGCACCACAGTATATACTTGTACAATATAGTCTCGATGTGTGAGTTGCTTGCCTCTCACATGCAGCAGTACCCTGCTATCAATCTCCCAGCCTTCTCAACACCTCAATCAATTCACGGTAATAGCTTCATTCTGGTCCATCTTAAAAGCTCATTCATCATAGTCTGAGTGTGAGCCAGTTGTCCTTGTGTGGCCACACTGCTGAAATGTATGGGCTTGGCTTGGCTTGGTGGGAGAAAGCCAGTCTGTATGTGTTTCCGCAGAGAAACAGGGAGCTTTGAAATGTGTAGATTAGAAGAGGCACTTCAGAAATTAGAGCACTGCTCTCGTCACAGCCGCTCGCGTCGTCCTAGTGAAGGTGATGATTTCTGAACGTGGCGTAAGCACTGATGCAGGATTTCTTCAATATTTCCTGCCATAGCGTGAAACAAGACCTGCTTCTGTGGTGTGAAATTGAAAATGTGCAGAATGTTATGCTTCTTGTTCCCAAACAAACAGAATATCTTTCAAATTTGTTCCAGCGTCACATCAGATGTAATTTACGTCTTTGAAATGTATCTCACGCTTGACCTGTAGACAGCACTGCAGCCAGATCTTTGGATCTGTGCCGATTTTGTTGATTCCTGAAGTGTTTGTTGAGAATAAGTTTTGAAAAATGAATTTTAATGTGAGAATTTGGGTGTAGAATGGATACATAAGCAAATATAGTTAAATTACAATCAGCTGCCCATTTTTTAATCAATTATTTGTTCATTCTCTGCCCACAGTTTCTTTTATAACAAATGTTACTAGGTTAGACAAGCTTTACAGAAGGTTGGTCAAAGTGCCACTCTATGAAAAATTATTTTGAATTTTAACAAATGCAGCCAGACATCAAATTAGATATTTATCACTTATGTAAAAAATGTTTCAAACATGTCTTGAATCTATAGAGTCTTAGAACAGTTTTGGCCTCATCATTGAATAGCTGAAATATTAGGAGTGTGTAACTCAACTTGTTGGTCCAATGTTAATAAGCAGGAATGTCCCAGTTCTTAAAGATACCAAAAACAATCCTGGCAGACGTTGGGGACCAGAGTGATGAACGATCAAATAATATTTTCTGTCCTGAAGTAAAGCTGCTGAACAGTTTAAGAATATTATACTCTGAGATGTTTCCCAAACAGCCATAAACACTGGACGTCCTGATGTTCTGCACTTTAATCTCATAGTCAGTGTTCAGTTGTAGACTCAGTGTGCTGGAGAACAGGAGCTATGGGAATTGTCCATGTTATGTATTTGTAGGTGTTTAGAGATTGAGGTAGATAAACAGCTGGTGAGAAAAGAAATGAGGGGTATGAGAGAGGTTCCATGAATTAACTAACAAATCTCCAAATCTCTTAGTACGCAGAGTTAGTATTCAGATAGGATGGTCAGTTTCACCTTAGAGGTGGGAGTATTTTGGGGGGGATTAAATAATATATCTCACGTCTTACACAAGAATATTTATTATTTCTGTAGTCTTATTTCTTAGGGCGTTTTCACACCAGCACTATGTGGTCCAGTTAAAATGGACTTTGGTTAATTTGCTCCCTCAGTGCAGTTCGTTTGGTCAGGTGTGAAAACAGTATTTGCACTCTGGTGCGGATCAAACAAACCATATTGAGACCTGCGAGAGGAGGTGGTCTCGGTGAACTCAAATGAACTCCAGAGCGGATCGCTTGTAGTGAGAACGTGATCCAACCTCCATCCGACCCGACAATGATGTACTCTACTAGTTTGCTAAACTAAAAAGAGAACCGGTTAGCGCTAAAACTGTACTGTACTTTAGCTGCTGTCACGCGTCACTAACCCAGTGTATAGACTGTCACATGTCAATTCCCAATGTCACACAGCGCTGTCTCACAGTACATAAGTGAGGCTTATCAAAACAGTTAAACAGAATGGAGGCGTGGTTCTGGACAGGTGAGTGTCGTCCAGCAGCCACAAGCCAGTAGACAAACACCGTGCGGCAACAGCAACAGAACAGTGACAGTTTTAGCTCTTAATGCTGCTGCTCTAGTGTTTACTTTCCTGCTCTCATGCCAGACAGCTCTGACCAATCAGATCAGACAATGTCACATGGTTTGTTGGGGCGCATTTAGTGCATTTAGGTTTGTGTCTGTGTGAAAATAAACCAAATAGTAGGTGAAACGCTCCAAGTCAAAATTATTCTGATTCAGACCAGAGAAATGAACTAAAGGTGTGAAAACGCCCTTTGTCACATTTCATTTGCCTAATTTGCCCCAAAACATGGTTGATTGATTCAACTGTAGTGTCACTGATCTCAATCATAAGTAGCTATCTCTTTAGATGAACATTTAGATGATAGACAGAGAGATAGATAGATAGATAGATAGATAGATAGATAGATAGATAGATAGATAGATAGATAGAGTGAGTGAGTGAGTGAGTGAGTGAGTGAGTGAGTGAGTGAGTGAGTGAGTGAGTGAGTGAGTGAGTGAGATACATACATACATACATACATACATACATACATACATACATACATGGCCGAAAGTGTTGGCACCCTGAATTTGTCCCAGAAAACGAAATATGTCTCCCAGAACATTATTGCAATTACACATGTTTTGTTATACACATGTTTATTTTCTTTGTGTGCATTGGAACAACACAAAAAACAGAGGGAAAAAAGGCAAATTTGACATAATTTCACACAAAACTCCAAAAATGGGCCTGACAAAACTGGCACCCTCAACTTAATATTTGGTTGCACACCCTTTGGAAAAAATAACTGAGATCAATCACTTCCTATAACCATCAACAAGCTTTTTTGGACCACTCTTCTTTTGTAAACTGCTCCAAGTCTCTCATATTTGAAGGGTGCCTTCTCAAAATTGAGGTAAATAACTTAGTTTCAAGCATGTGATGCTCATTCAAACTCACCTGTAATAAGTAACAGGTGTGGGCAATTTAAAAATCACACCTGAAACCAGATAAAAAGGAGAG
>BRDA01006375.1:14308-31649 GCA_036984385.1 Crenuchus spilurus
AGGTCATGGGTCTTCCAACAGGACAATGACCCCAAACATACTTCAAAAAGCACCCAGAAATGGATGGAAACAAAGCGCTGGAGAGTTCTAAAGTGCCCAGCGATGAGTCTGGATCTAAATCCCATTGAACACCTGTGGAGAGATAATTTCAATCATTTTCTTGGAGAAATACTTAATTTTCTGGAAATAATTCAGGGGTGCCAACACTTTTGGCCATGACTGTAGATAGATAAATAGATATAGATCAGTGACACTAAAGTTGAATCCAGTCATAGTAGACGTATGGATGACTGGATGGATAGGTAGATTCAAAAACAGGATAATGCTTTGCCCTGATCATGAATTGTTTTCAAGAACTTGATTACAGTTAGAATTGAAATATTAATGATAAATGTCTTCTGTGATACTTAAGCAGATTTTGCATTCATTTGTTCAGAAATGTTCAAAACCGGTATTGGTATTAAACATTTAAAGTAATAATAATAATAATAATAATAATAATTTCAAAAAGATCCAGATTTTTGGATGAACTCTTAGAGTGCTGTTTTGTATGTCCTGCTTAAACATAAAGGTAAAGTAGTACAGAGTTATAGACTCTACATAGGACAGGATTCAACTGCTCTGCTTGCTTAACTCCAGCTTTGCTTTCATTTTGCCACATATGGGATTTCATTTTGAAGCAAATGCCCAGCTTCTGACCTCTTATCCTTCATTTCCAGGTAATCAACACACAGCATCTAACAGTTATCATACTAAGTTGTAGTTCTGCTTGGACTCCATAAACTCCTACACTCTAATCGGTCTTCTTCTCTGCGGGAGGAGAAAGGTCTTTCCAAATGAAACTTTGCCATTTTCTTCTAATAAATCATGGAACTGTACAGGCATAATTCAGAATACAGCGACGTTTCTGGACTCTTAAGCTCAGAGCTGTCAGGAATTTATTCATGCCTGAATAAAGCGTTTTATTCCACAATGAAAGTGCTCATGGATGTTAACCTGGGCCAAAGAACTGTCACTAACACATAAAATCCATAACTATTCCAGACGTATAGTATTTTTATAAATGTACTGTCCTGCCCATTCATTTGAATTAAAAAATATATAGGATTCATTGGTCTACCTGTATCATAATAATCCATGCAAGTAAACTTCACTTGACCCATGTTTCTTTATGACTTATTTAGCTTTGGGCTCATTTGAATTGAAAGGGGAATTCCAGTAAATTTTAAAACTTTCAGCAGAAGTAATTAATTGAAATGTAAACAGTCATTGAGGATGGTTTGGTATGAAATTCTTATGTACATACAAACTCAGGAATGTTTACAGTAATGGAGGTATATTGTGCCACATCAAAAAAGTTGTTCATTTTGTGTTTGTAATTTAATTCAAAAAGCTAAACTGTCATAATTGATTTTCATTACATATAAAGTGACTTATTTCAAGCCTTTTTTGTTTTAGTATTGTCATCACTCATCAGTAAGACTTATATCTCAGGAAAATCATAAATTACATTCAAAAATTAAGGTTAATGCTTTGCCTCGATCATGATTTGTTTTGAAGAATTGGATTATAGATAGATATTAAAATATTGATGATTACTATCTTATCTAATATAACAAAAATAATCAAAGAGGATGTGAAGGAGGGATGGCAGGTTTACAAGGTGAATGTTTTTGTTTTTTACTCTTGTAAATGTTATCCCCTCTCCCCTCAAATCAAGCCCTGTGCATACTGTTTCATCCTGATCTGTATGACTTTTATCACATGAAAATTAGAAATCCATAATCCCAAATTATTAGAATATTTCATTTGGAGTTACTATTTGTCACACTTTGTTATGTGCTCTGTCTCTGTGTCTGTCTCTTTAAGTCTCCGCCCTTGTCCTGTCCCATATCCTTAGTGTCTCATTATATGTTATGAGTTTCAGTCTTGTTGGGTTTCATGGTATGTCAGTTGTTAGTTATGTCATTGTTTGAGTCTTTCTGTTTGTTTTATAACTCTATAAGTGCTTGTGTTCACTTTATTAAAACCTCTTTCAACTGCTCTGCGAGTGTGCCGAATGCCTGTATACCAGCTGACCCATGTGTTACACTATTAAACCGGTATTAACATTGAAACAGAAAATACTTGAAATATGTCACTTTACATGGAAGCAATAACAAATATATGTTTACCTTTTTTAATTAAATTATGAACACAAACCTCACAATATTCTAAGTTTTGAGATGTTCTAGTTTTGTAATTTGTGTTATCTGATTTTCTGTGTCTGATGTTGTCAAATAAAATATTGGTAAAAAAAAATTTTTAATCATTGGGTACTATTTTGCCTTTAAATGACATATATCTAGCCAAAAACTAAAGCTAGTAAAAATGTAAGAAATTTGTAACCATTTCCTGTAAATATTTAGCTGTCTGGTTCACCATCACTAAAAAATCACATTTATTCACATTTCACATCAAATAACTGAATGATAAACATTTTAAAAATGACCATTTTAAAACATTTTAAATAATTAGCCTGTAATAAGAACTTAGGATTCTACGAACTTAGAGTCTTAGGATTCTACAAGCATTACCTGTGACTCTGAACCACTGACATGATTTGCATTCTGCTGTGTGTGTGTGTGTGTGTGTGTGTGTGTGTGTGTGTGCGCGTGTGTGTGTGTGTTTTGTGCAGGTGTGTAATAATAAAAAGAACTGCCACTGTGAGGCACACTGGGCTCCACCGTTCTGTGATAAAGCCGGGTTTGGAGGCAGTGTGGACAGCGGGCCTATGAGACTGGCTGGTATGGTTGTGTGTTTGTGTGTGTGTGCGTGTGTGTGTAATCTGTGTTGTGCGATTTTGATTGGGAATGCCAGATCTGAATTGGCTGAGGTGGGAGCTGGCAGATTTTTGCAAGACATAAATATTAGAAAAATACACTGACATGAATGTAGTAGCACATTAGCACATTTATGTGACATTATGTTAAATAACTGTTGTACTAAATGCATTTTACTTATAAATAGCTATTCATTTATTTAATAAATGTTGTTTAATTAGACATGATTTTTAAGGTTTGCCTCACTGCAGATGAAATAGTTAAGCCAGCTCTCACTGTTATATGGCCTGTGGCCTCATGCCAGTTGTGCAGATATTCAGTATAACAGCATAACCTCCAGTGTGTTATTGCTTTTATACAGGCATTGTTAATTAACAGTAATAAGTCATGAAAGATAATTATTTATTTAATCATTCATTTGGCTCCACCAACACAAATCTAAAAGACTATCAAGTTGTAATGAATGATTAATTGCCTGTAAAGCAGATTGATGCACAGTCATATTACTTGTTCAGAACTAAGTGTTGTATAATATGATGTATTACTGGATAGTGGAAAGTACTGAAATGTAAATGTATATTAATTTAGTATTAAAAGGACTTTTGGCTAAAATGGTAATTAATGATTGATGCATCAATTTTGTGTATGTGTGTTTTGATCAGTACTCTACTTCCTGTATACAGACAGTGAGAGTGTAAAGGTGGGCATTGTGGTGGCCTTCCTGTGCCTGCTGTGTGTGGGGATGATTGTTTGCATTAAGAGGAAGACTCTGGCTGGTCTCTTCATCAGTAACAAGGAAAACACCATTGAGAAGCTCAGGTAAACATCCTTTCATTTCCTTTCTTTCTCTCTTCTTTCTCTTTCTTCTATTTCTCGCTTTCTCTGTTCTCTCGCTTTATCATCTTGTCTTCTCTTTGTCTTTTTCTCTCTCTCACACTCTGTCTCTGTCTTTCTCTCACTCAGTCTCACTCTCACCCACTCTCTCATTCTCTGTCTCTCATTTGCTCAGTCTCATTCTGTCACTCTCTGCCTTACTCTCATTTACACTCTTTCTCTTTTTATCTTTTTCTCATTTTCCCTGTCTCTCACTCTCCATCTCTCACACATTCTCTCTCACTCAACATCTCTCTCTGCCTTTCTCTTTCATTTCTCTGTCTTTCATTCTGTCTCTCTCTTTCACTCTTCATCTCTCTCTGTCTTTCTCTCTCTCATTTACTCTGTCTCTCACTCTCTGACTCTTTCTTTCTCTATCTCTTTCACTCTCAGTCTTTCTCCTTCTCTTTCTCTCTTTCAAGCTCACTCTCCTTCATTCTGTTTATTTTTTCACTCTGTCTCTCTCTCTCTCTCTCTCCCTCTCTCTCTCTCTCTCTCTCTCTTTTTCACTCTCCTCTATTTCTCTCTTTTTTCACTCTCATTTTCTCTCTTTTTCTTTCACTCTCAGTCTCTCTCTCTATCTCTCTCTCTCTCTCTCTCTTTCATAATGCATTAATATGCCTGCAATAAGTTATGAATAAGCTATTTCTACCAGAACCTTAGTCTCTGCTGTTTTCTTTGTTCTACTACAGGTCGGTGGGTCCCAATGGGCCAACCAGCCCTGGACATGCATTCTCAACAAGCCAAACACATACTGGGACACTCACACACTGCAGGGGGTCTCCTCAGTGCCCAGCCCCAGCCATACCACAAAGTGCCAGTATATACAAGGTCTGTATGTGTGTCTGTCACCGGGTCAGTTTTGTGTTTTTGCATCCAGATTTTTATGTTTTCACAAGTAATCAATCAAGTCACACAATCAAACCTCACACATACACACTGTCAAACAAGCTATTGTAACGCTCTAATACTCGTGGTCTCTCCTGAATACCAACAACAATCGCCCAGTTGTTGCCTGCAGGCAGATTTCTGCATAAAAGCCAGACAGTGGACAAACAATGACAAAAAGCAGTCCAGTCTCATCTCAATCACCTGCTGAATACAGAGCCTTTGAAGCATGCTGACAGCAAACACAGACACACAGAAACTCGTCTGAATTAGTTTGAGCCAATTCATGCTTGTTTGTAATAATGATGAGTCTACCTTAGTAGAATTTTGATAAACAGTGTGTGTGTGTGTGGGGGGGGGTGATGTGGGTGTGTATCTGTGAGTGGGTATCTGTGTGTGTGTGCGTGTGTTAAGAGCAGAGAGGATGTAAGCTTGTTTGATGTCAACCAATTGCAGGTGAGGTCATACTCCAGATAGAGTACACAGACTCTCTCTCTCTCTGTCTCTGTTACTCCTCATTCTTCATCATGTCACCATGATCTTGTCATTGTGCCTTGGTTACACTCAGGCTGAGGTGAATTTCAGAAAAGCTTTGTATTGTAGTCTTACACTGTTGTTGACTCCACTCAGTCTGTTCAGGCTTTTATATTTATTTTTCTATTAAAAAAGATGCAAATATGTTTTCCACTAAGCTGGGTCATTGTGACTTTAAATGTCCAGGTTGTACATGTGAGGGTGCATTTATATGGAGCTGACATTGTAATACACTATATGGACAGAAGTTTTGGGACACCTTCTCATTCATTGTTTCTTCTGAAATCAAGGGTATTAAGCATTTCAACCTCAATTCTGAGAGGCTTCATACCCCTTTAGTCTACGCCAAGCCCATGCCAATATGTTCATGTTTAGTCATATTCTATTGGCAATACTTCTCTACACAGAAAATATGCCAGTGTTAAATCAACACTATTAGAGTTAAATTAACACTGAGAGTGTTGAATTTTGACACTCTCAGTGTTAATTTAACTCTAATAGTGTTGATTTAAGACTGTCATATTTACTGTGTACAGGGACTACAAGCTGTGTGTGCATTTGTACATCTGGGTGCAAATTAAAGTAGCAAAATGCATTCATTAGAAGGGGTGTCCACAAACATTTGGACACATAGTGTAATTTGTTAAAGTGTGAGTGCTTTATGAAGTCCTATGAACCTCACATAGTATATTATTTCTGTCTGTATTTAATGAGCCATCTGACTTAGTCGTTAATCTTAAACTACTTCGTAAATTGCCCATCGCCTCTTCTAACATGATATATAGAGATCACATTTGTTATGACCTTCTTTTTGTCACAACTTTCCTTTTTATTTTCAATAAAATTGTTGTTATACACTGAGTAGCCAAAACATTAAGACCACATTCACAGATAGAGTGATTATTTGATAACAAAGGCTATGTGAAAGTGTGGAATGTATTAAATGGTTCTTTTAGTTGACATATTAAATGCCGGTGCAAAAGAGCCAAACCAAATGACAGACAACTGGTTTGGATCATCTCTGATATGCCCAGAAAGTAGTGATTGGTACCTGCCAACAGTTTACATTTATTTTTATGTTAATGGCGACATACAGATGTGCTTTGTTTCCATTAAGAGAATTATCTCAGCTACTGCAGACAGGTTAGAGTCTAAACACTCTTCAGTTCAGACACTATTAGAACAAAGCCATTACTAATACCTAGAAAGAAGGAAAGACACACAATTATGCACAATATAAGCATAACAATGAGTCAGAGTTTGTTCCACCAACTGGGTGATAGGACAGAGAACAGTATTGATGCTATTCTTCCACATGTGTTAAAGAATAGTGGGTAATGCACAGCCATACTAGAAGCTTGAAGGGTTCGAATTGCCATTAGGTAGGGAGGGGCTGGTGCAAGGGAAACAGTTAAGTGTCATCAGCATAACAATGATATGAAAATCAATGAGAAATTATTTCACCAAGAGAATGAGTGTATAAAAGTGTATGAGTGTATAAAAGAAGAGGACCCAATACTGAGCCTTATGGGACACCAGTAGAGAGCTGTATGGAGTGGATGTGGACCCTCTCCATGTTACCTGGTAGCATGAATAGGACCACCCCTCTAAATAGGACTTGAACCACTTCCATGCAGAGTCAGTGATCCTGAAGTTTGAGAGGATGAACAGGAGGATCTCATGGTTGAATGTGTCACAGGCTGCAAAGAGATCAAGAAGGATATGAACCAGTGAAAGTCTGACAGATCTAGTTGTCTTGAGCTTCTCAGTCACTGATAAGAGGGCAGTTTCAGTTGAGTGTGTCAGATTGAAACCAGACTGGTTGGGGTCCTGGAGCTGGTTCTGTGAGAGAAAGACAGACAGCTGGTTATAGATGGCACGTTAAAGAATTTTTGAAAGAAAAAACGAATGCTTCTGGTCTGTAGCTGCTGATATCATAGCTATTCAGTGTAGGCTTCTTCAGGATGGCAAGCTAGCAATCTTGACTGCAGATGGAACATAACCTGATGACAAAGAGCAGTAGGTAGTAGATCAGGAGAGATGGACAAGAGCTATGTGTATGGTATGGGATCCAGTAGATAAGTTGTTGAGTTGCTGGATTTCAAGCGTTGTAGTATGTTATCTGTGGAGAGAGAAGATAAACACATGAGTGGTTTATGAGCATGATGAGGAGAATTGATGGAGGAAGTGGAGGCAACGGAGAAAGACTGGCAAATCATATTAGCCTTCTCTTCAAAGAAGGTGATGAAAGGGAAGAGGGTGGTGGTGGAGGGGTAAGATTGAGAAGAGAGGACAAAATGCAGAAGATCTTGCAAGGTTCAGATGCCGATTCTTCCAGTTTCCCTCTGGTAAAGGCTGCTTTTGCAGTGGTGGTTTTGAGTGAGAGACTGGTAGGAGTAAAGATCAGTAAATGAGTAAAGAGTCAAGCTGGGGTTTTCTCCATCTTCTCTCAGCTTACCTTAATTCTCTCCAGTTACTGCACAAGGTATCTGTCGACCAGGGAGCAGGTGGAAAAGATCTTGCAGGTCTGAAGGAGAGAAGACAAAGAATGTTAACTGTATCTGTGGTTGTGTCCAGTGAGAGAGAGGAAAAGGAGTCAGGGTTGGGAAGAGTAGACAGGATAGTTGAAGCAAGAGATGAGGAAGAAATGGTGTGCAGGTTGCGATGGGAGAAGGAAGGACAAGAAGAGATGTGGATAGGACGAGTCGGGAAGGATAGAGTAAAAGATAGAAAGTGATGGTCAGAGCAGTGAAGAGGGGGTTACTGTGGTTTCCAGAGCTGGAGTAGATCTGGTGAAGATCAGGGCCAAGGTGTTGCCAGCTCTGTCGTAGAGATTGGTTGAGGGTGAGGTCAAAAGATGAGGCAGTGGCAGGAGGCAAGATACCTGCAGCTTGTCTGATGGAAGGTTGGAGTCACTGAGGAGGATGAGTGGGGTTCCGTATATGGGGAAGAGACTCATCTAACTCATCTAAGAAGTTACTTAGAGTATAAGGAGGATGATAGATGACAACGATGTTAAGTTTTACAGGAAAAAATATGACAGCATGGGACTCAAAAGAAGAGATTGAGATATGAGGAAAGGAAAGTGGCATAGAACGGCACTTTTTAGACAAAAGCACACCAATGCCACCATCTCTGGAGTCGCTGAGTTGTATGGAGTGATCCAAGTTTCTGTCGTAGCGAGAAAGTGTAGCAAGTGGAGGGATGCAAATGCTGGGAAAAAGTCTGCCTTCTGGACAGCACACTGGCAATTGCAGAGCCCACCTGTCACCCAGGTCTGAGAATGTGACGTCTGTGGGAGATGAGATTTCTGGAACTGCCGTTCCTACGGCAATAGTAGGATCTTCTGGGTCTGGACAATACACAGATGGATGATGAAAGACATATGTCAGAAGTGAAATATGCAGTAATTAAAATGTATCTGAAGAGCTGAAGAACAGTAAATGATACCTAGCCAAGATTGCTGGGTCCTGTTTGTCGATGAGATGGGAAGAAGAGATGTAGACGTCTGTAGCGTATACCTCCTGAATTAAAGAGTCAAGCAACTGCTAGCTCCACCCCTATAGTTCACACTTATGCTCAACAGAAACTACCTGAAACTATTGATTACAGACAAACTCTAGGTACAGCAAAACAGTTTTGAGACAAAGAATAAACCACAGTAATTCAAAAACAGTATTTTCCTGATCTCAGTCCAAAAGGTCATCTGTGGCCTGGGCTGGTATAACTGGCAAATCTAGTTCACAACTCATCATACCACCATCATATAGGAATTTTGGCATATTGGTCTTCATGTTTTGGCTCATCTGTGTGTGTGTGTGTGTGTGTGTGTGTGTGTGTGTGTGTGTGTGTGTGTGTGTGTGTGTGTGTGTGTGTGTGTGTGTGTGTGTGTGAATATAGATGGGGCTGTTTGAGCCATATTTATTTCTGCAATCCTCCCAATATTATTGAACACAAACTGCAGGACAGCATTGCTCTGTGAAAAAGTCACAATTTATTTATTAGATACATTACATGTTATTTCAGATACATGCTTAAAATATGTAGGTATTGATCATTTTAAAAATGTTTGTTTTAAAAATGAAAATAAAAAACATTTTCCACCATGGAGGAGCCCAAGCGCCCTCTATTGGCCAGCTGTCACTGGTACTGTGCCAAAGTCTTTTGGAACCCCTGTTTAAAAATGTGGATGTAGAAAGCTACATATATACAAGTATAACTCCAAGACTTGTTTTAATTTGTTCTCTCTCTCTCTCTCTCTCTCTCTCTCTCTCTCTCTCTCTTTCTATCTCTCTATCTCTATCTATCTCTATATAGTCTCCTGTGCCGTGTGTGGTTGGTTCCCTGTCTTTGCGAAGGCTGCCTCAGTGTCCTCCGCCGCACCAGCTGACCCACCCTCTGCCCTTCACGTTGAGCCCCACTCCTCCCGCCCCGCCTCCACACCGCGCCCCACCACCTCCTCTATCATATTCACACTCACATCCATACTCACACTCACCCAACCACAGAACCCCTCTACCAAACCCACACACTCACACACACTCTCCACCTCGAGGAGCTGCCCTCCGTAACCTGAGCTGCCAGACCACCTGCAGGATAGCCATGGTCAGTGCGTGACATACAGAAACTCAGTTTTTTTACTCATTATTTAACTTTCCAACTTTCCCTATGTTCTGACTGCTACTTTTAGTTATCCGTATCCAGGTTGCGGGGGTAGCAGCCAAAGCAAAGTAGACCAGATGCCCCTCTATTCAGCCATCTCTTCTAGCTCATATGGTTGGATTCCAAGGCCAGCTGAGATATATAATCTCTCCAGCATGTCCTAGGTCTTCTCCAGGGTCTAGACAGGGCTGGATCACCTCACCAGGTGGTGTCTAGGGGGCATTCTAACCAGGTGCCCAAACCACCTCAATTATTTCCTCTCAACATGAAAGAGCGGTGGCTGTACTGAGTTTTTGCTGGATGTCCGAACTCCTCCCCCTATCTTTAAGGGAGAGCTTGGACACCCTGCAGAAAAAGCTCATTTCAGCTTCTTGTATCCCCAATCTTATTCTTGTGGTCATGACCCAAAACTTGTGACCAGGTGAGGGTTGGAACGCAGACCAACCAGTGTATCCAGATTGGTTTTTGATAGTCTAGACAATCTAAAACCACACAATCTGCTTTTTGTTAATCATATCCAAACCACATTTGGAGATGGTTTGGAATGTGATTAAAATTGGGTTTGTATAGATCCATCTTAGTCTGGACGTTCTGAACACTCCAATCAGATGTTTTGCATCACAACAAAACACGTCAAATCCAGAGTGACAGTGATGCTGGTTATGACTACAGCTCTGAATACTGCAGTGTGTATACCTGACCACTGAATCTGACTTTAGACTTAAAAACCACAACTGTTTATGGCGAGAAGATGCATGTCCATCTCTGTTTCCTCGTATGAAAGCCACATCACCTGAGTGGCTACTTAGTTACCTGACACCTATGTGATTACATCAGCAACACTTACAGATAGGTTTATGATGTCTGGACGCGTAGATCACTTGCAGTGCGGGCAGCCATCTCAACAGATCTGTCATGTGTTTCCCAAAAACATAGTTGTAACTACTGAGCTAACTACATTGGTAACTTATTGAGGGTGAGTTAGCACTTTTGCCCCCGTGATGAGGTGAGTTTAAATTGGTGGTGAGGAAAATTGATTTTCAGGGAAATTATGCTATTGCAGCTTAACATGGCTGCTGTCTCACTGCAGTCTGCAGTAAAGATTATGGGGCTTCATGGCTGTGTTACTGCAGGTTAGAGACACCAAGCAGGGCAACCATCATGAGGTCTACAAAGAACAGTCTCCGCTGGGGGAGCAAACGTTTGCTTTGGTCTGATCAAGTGGAACAGTCATGATTTATGACTTGATACTCAAACTAGAGGTATATGGTTAATTCAAAAGACCTCTTTCCCATGATGATGTTCTAACGTTTTACCTCACCCTAGCGTTACAAAAGTGATGGACGGAAAACCAGAGAGACAAACTGGGAGAAAGACAGAAACAGTGAGACTGAGAGAAAGAAAAAGAAACAGAGATCAAGCAAGAGAGCAACAAAGAAAGACAGAAATTGAGAGAGAGAGAGAGAGCAAGACAGACTGAGAGAGAGACAGAGTGTGTGTGTGTGTGTGTGTGTGTGTGAGTGTGAGAGAAAGATAGACTGGGAGTTAATAGACAGTAAGAGAGACAAAGAGAGTGAAAGATGGACAGAGAGAGAGAAACAGAGTGAGAGAAGGAGAGAAACAGACTGAGAGACTGAGAGTGAAGTGAGTGACAGAGTGAGCAACAGAGTGAGAGAGTGAGAGAAACAGATTGAGAGACAGAGTGAAAGTGAGCGACAGAGTGAAAGAGAGAGTGAGAGAGTGAAAAACAGACTGAAAGAGTGAAAAACAGACTGAGAGACAGAGTGAAAGTGAGCAACAGAGTGAGAGAGAGACACAGAGAGAGAGAAACAGAATGAGAGACCGAGAGTGAAGTGAGCGACACAGTGAGAGAGACAGTGAAAGAGAAAGAGAGAGAGAGAGAGAGAGAGAGACAGCCTGAGAGACTGAGGGTGACACACAGAGTGTGAGAGAGAAAGAGACAAACAGATAGATAGATAGATAGATAGATAGATAGATAGAGAGAGAGAGAGAGAGAGAGAGAGAGAGAGAGAGAGAGAGAGAGAGAGAGAGAGAGAGACTACAATGTTTTTCTCCCTTGTCCCAGTGCAGTTTCAGGTCAGTAATGGATTGGAGAAGTGTGTTATATTGTTTCCTTGTGTAATGGTGCTGTAGTGTGAACAGGGCAGCTTCATCACACCTCTGGGCTTCATAAAGTAGAGTGTGTGTGTTGACAGTTACTATGCATCCAGTAAAAACACACCCCTGAGCACTGGGGTCAGCCGGTCAGGAGGGAACATTGTAATGCTATGTGTGGTACATGCACAATGTGATCGGTCCAGCAACTGAACGGTTTTTCACAGGGGAGAGAGTGGTGGGAGAACACCATCAACACTTGGACGTGAGGGGAAAACAACACTATAGCCTGCATATCACTAAAAGAGTGCATACTGAGAGTGCATACTGTTAAATATGGATCACCCGGATCTCACCTGCAGATTTGTGGCAGTAATAACTTTGGTAGAAATGTAAGGACAGGAATTACAGTTCCATACTCATTTTAAACCATTTATATTGACCATACCTGTGTTTGTCAAAAGCACCATGCAATGCTGTGAAAAAGAATTTGCCCCCTTACAGATTTCTTGTTTTTGCACATTTGTCACATCTAAATGTGTCAGATAACAAAGATAACACAGTTTTCAATGATGATTTTATTTATTAAACTATCCAAACCAACCTGGCCCTGTGTGAAAAAGTAATTGCCCGCATGAATAAACTGATTTTTACATTCTTGTTACTTAAGCACTGTGTAGTGCTACATCAAAAAAAATTGTGAAGTTCATTGTTGTGCCTAATTTAATTCAGTCTTGACCGTCAGAAGGGGGTTGCAGTAAAAGAGGAGGAGAGGCAGATGCAGGTGTGATCGGTGTTATTTATTACATGAAGCAAAACAAAACAGAACTCAATGTCTTCAAGGACTCTTGGCATAAACTTGTGGCATGAAAACAACTGTAGATGTGACCAGGCGAAGACTAAATGACAACAATGCCTTACAAAAGACTGTGAAACGAGAGGGAAACTTAAAGCTGTCCCAATACTTTTTTTCATACAGTGTACCTTGATTATCACTAGCCAACTATTGGCTGTGTTTAAAGGGTCATATTGCTGAAAAATCAAATGCTTCTATTATTAAATAAAATGGTTAAAATAACATGTAGTTTTTACCAACCCACAGCCACCTGCTTCCCTTAATCTCAGCAATCTTTGACATCATTTTGATTCATTATTTTGCATGTTGCATGTATGGAACGCTAGCTGACCCCCTTCGAGGAAAGGCCAGCCTCTTTCTTCACTGTATCAGACTAATCAACACAATCTCAAAGGGCCAAAACAAAGCAAATGAACACCGCCTGGCCTACTGAGCCTCGCTAGAAGAATATAAAATGATCCCATGCACAGTGTTATTAAATAACATGCAGGGCTTCTGTAGATGCAGGGAAAGTATTCGAGAGGCAGTGCCAGGGGCAGCCCCAGAGGAAATAAGCGGCCTGTCTGACAGATTGTGGTTTGTTCAGCGGTCTCATGGTGCATGAGTGCTCGTGGGTCTGTGGCAATGTTCATCTTTACACACATTCCCCATGAGCGGTCTTCTACACTTCTGTCTATTCATTCCTACATCCCTAGTATATAACAATTTGTAAACAACAATAATACATGCATTACAATGAACATATTAATTGAAAACACAACAACTATAACTTTAGGCGTAAAAAGCAGTATAAGGGTATTAATTCAAAACTTGGTTATTCATTAAAAATAAGTAAACATGAGAATATATATGATATGTGTATCTCCCAGTGGGTGAACTGGATCCTTTCACCTTCAGCCTGCAGAGATCAGAGCACTGCTTCACTAGCTGTGCTGTCTGATGAACTCTGGGCTGCTAAACAGAGAGGCTGAGAGTCGTGTGTACAGAGGTGAAGATCTGGGATATTTTAAAACCTGTGAATAAACAAATGCAAATCATGATCACTTAACTTAATGAGTATTATTCAAGATTCTGCATTACACTCGCTGGAGACTTTAATGGGTATTATTTATAGACAGGTATTATTTGGATGGCTCTTAGTGCTACAGTGACATTGATGATGTGGTGGTGTGTTAGTGTGTGTTGAGAAGATCAGACACAATATGTTAGCTCACCGTCTATTAGAAACATCTGCATAGCTCACGGTGGTGGCACAGTGGCTTAGTGGTTAGCACTCGCCTAGCATTCGCCTCTCAGCGCTGAGGTCTTGGGTTCGAGTCCGCATCTGAACAGAGTTTCCATGTTCTCTCCGTGTCCGCGTGGGTTTCCTCCGGGGACTCCGGTTTCCTCCCACAGTCCAAAAACATGGAGATCAGGTGGATTGGATACTCTAAAAAAAAAAAAAAAAATTACCCTGGTGTGTATGAATGAATGAATGCCCAGATATGGTTGGCACTCTGTCCTGGGTGATCCTCCTAGTGCTCAATGCAGTCCTCCAGGTGGACGGTCGCTTCTGGTTGAGAGTGCGCTGTGCGCGACTGGCTGCCGCTTCTCACCGGTGTGTGTAAATGGAGTGTGTTGATTGTAAAGCGTCCTTGGGTGTCTAGAAAGGCACTATATAAGTATAATGTGTATGTATGTATGTATGTATAAGCTCAATGCTGGGGGGCTTTATACCCCTCTAGCCCACCTGGCATTAGACATGGTGACAACAGGTCCTATTCTATTGGCAGTACTTGTCTACTGTACATCTGTGTCAGCAATGAGTACACCTTAAAGAAGCTGAATGCATTCATTAGAAGGGGTGTCCACAAACATTTGGACATTTAGCGTACATTACACACAGAATTTTCACAGTTTCTTCATCTATGAATGAGAGACCCCCACAAACATGGTTTTATTATCACTTTTTTATCATAGCTATAGTTAAGACGCTCTAAAGGTTCCTCAAAGTGTAATATCTGTGTCAGAGTTTGTCTTGATAGTAGTATGTGGTATACAAGGTAATAATACAACCTTCCTGGACCCACGTGTTAGCATTGGTCTTACATGTGCCAACACAAAGGCTGTATGCATCACTGTAAAAGTCATGAAGGATCAGCTGCTCCTCTATAAACCTTGTTATTCATTAAGATATCTCAACCTGGTCCTGGATCAGCACTCTCACTGTGACAGTTTGATGAATTACAGTATTTGCTCTTATCAGTGTAACACAGTTCTTTTTAATAGATTCAGACCGTCACTACAACCGCAGCGCTGGAAATTCTTCATTATCCTTCCCCCACATGGAGATGCACTTTCCTCCTGCTGCAGTGTGAACAGACTTGGGTTCCTTCATCCCAGCTGTTCCTCTTTAAAACCACTGTGAAGGATCTGGGAGTGTTCAAAAGGCCCACGCAGGGCCAGAACAGCTGCAGGACAGACAGATGGACAGGCAGGCATAGTATGCAGGCAAAGACATCATGCTAGAGATGCTGAGGAGCAAAATCTGGTTAAATGGGGATTCCAGCTGTAAATGGTTTAGATGTAAACAAAGTCTATTGTTGTTAAAAGCTTAGTTCTATAGAAACTTGCTAAGTCAAAATTGTCCACAGTGGTGGTGATAAGAACCACATTTCATGCCTCAAAGATTGACTTTGAAGTGCATGCTGTGAGCAGGGTTTTGGGTAACTCCTATCTTCTATACTTACAATTTGTTCTATATCAACCTCACCAGATTGGACAGTTGAGCTTAACATTACAGATTCAGTTTTTTGTCTATTTTTTGTTTTATTATTGAAAAAATGCATAAAGGTGTTACTGCTGAGAGTTCTTCATGGGGGCAGTATTTCTGCAGTTAATTCTTCACTTCTAAGTTTAGAAATCACACTCAAAAGTACTCTATGATTATTTTTTATTAGGAATC
Source organism: Crenuchus spilurus (assembly GCA_036984385.1). Taxonomy (NCBI): domain Eukaryota; kingdom Metazoa; phylum Chordata; class Actinopteri; order Characiformes; family Crenuchidae; genus Crenuchus; species Crenuchus spilurus. The sequence goes on from BRDA01006375.1 coordinate 30,003, forward strand.
AGTGATGCCAGATATTCCAAGCTTACTTGAGTACCTTTCTCTACATATTAAGGATGTCCTTCCAAGCACAGTGGATTATTTTCAGCTTGGACGTCCATCATTTCCGCTCTAGTTTTCCATACTGTTTGGTGCCAGTTTGATCGACCATTGGTCTCAACTTTTCATATGTGAGAAATGCTACAAGGTTGATCAGAATGTATCTCCTAAGCAGTATTAACACTAATAAGTAATCCCATTACAGTTTTTGAGAAGTAATCGTTAATTTGTTAAGGATTACATTTTTCAGTAATGACCCCAACCCTTGATGTGAGTGGCATGCAGCATACATTTTCATTCAAACACAATTGCTGAACTGTTTAAAGCCAATAGTTTTGCGATGAGTTTTAAGTCTGTTATGTGGATATGTATGCTCAAATATATATATATATATATATATATATATATATATATATACTTAATTTTCTGTTCATATATTTATTATTTATGCAGAAGAAGATTCAATTTATTACTGATTTGAAATTCATGAAAAAACAAATGTATGTGTAATATTATGTACTTGCTTATTTATGTGGTTAAATAATGTCTGGATTTTACAGAAGACAACATTCCTGATTTTTATTAAAATTCAATATAAAGAGATTCTATTTCAAGCAATTGTGGAAAATTTCAGTTGATCAAGTAATCATTAAATGTTAATGCAAAGGACATCTGCTGTGCTCAGATGATGCAATATAATAATAATAATAATAATAATAATAATAATAATAATAATTAATAATAATACAAAATTAGATTTCATATGATAGTGATTATGTAAATATTGATATAAGTTACAGTAACTCTTGACCTACATCTGCATGAATATGTGTGCATATTGTAACATGATATGGTCTCAGATCATTAATATGTTTCATCGGTGAAGTCCTCAGGCATGACTAATCACTTTCAAACAAAACAATATCAGACCTTGTCTTTGGCAATCAGACGCTGGCTGATAAATGATGAGAAACAGTCTGGTGAGGAATCTAATTATGCTGAACAGCTCTCTGAGACAGAGTGGAGGAATCATACTGTGAAATTGTTGATAGATCTTGTAGAAAAGACTAAATGGGGAAAAAAGAAACAAGAGAGGAGGGAAGGATGAGGAACAGATGTGTTGAAGGTAGCAGCCGGTTATCATTACTTCATCTGCTGCAAGTCGATTAGGAACACATGACAAGCCTCCATTGTACAGCCTTGGGGACATGTCACCATAGCAGAGAGCAAAAACTAAAAACAGTGGAGAAACTGCTTTACTTCAGTAATAGGAGTCATACTGTCTTACCGCTCCCTCTAGTGGCTGGTTTAGATCAGTGGATTTACTACTTCACTTAAAAAGTAGAATTGAAAAGTAGTAAGTAGAAGTTTATTTGTATTCATTATTTAATTAAAAATGTCATGTATTTTATATTTATTACCCAAAAAATTACATTTCACACCTTTTCTGTTTTAAATCACTTTTACTTATAACTTATTAATATCAGAAATCCAGAATCTCAAAGATTTCATTTGGAGTAAATTATCCTTCAAACAGCATCAACAGTAAAACAAAAAAAAAGCTTGAAATATGTCACTTTACATGTAATGAATAATATATATATATATATA
>BRDA01006377.1:0-19224 GCA_036984385.1 Crenuchus spilurus
CTTATCATATGAAAAGTAAAAGTAAAATGTATCTAACTTTCTTGTTCACTACCTTTTGCTACCTTAGCGTCGCTTTTACTAGCACTTTCACTTTTACCGGACAGCGGTCAAAGGTATTGACTGACCTCTTCTTCTACGGTAGCATCTAGGAGATGCTATGACTGCAGCGCCCCTAGCGGTTTGGCATATTTGAAGAAATTTACGCTACTCGTTAGCTGGAATATTACTCGTTACCTGGAACAAAAATATTCCAAGATCTCGACTCGTTACCTGGAATACTCGTTAGTAGGGATGCTCGTAAGTAGGGTTACCACTGTATATATATTTCACTGTATAGTGAAATGATATATCAGCTGCCAATATATTGTGCATTCCCAAATGTTTCCAGCATTGGGAAAAATCTGCAGAATTCCCCTTTTTAATGACGTTTTGATCTAAATGTTTATGTTAATTTGAATAAAAGAAAAAGTGAACGTGGTGCATGTGCATGCATTACTAAAAAAACTATTAATACTTGTTCATTTTTGTTAATTAATACAAAATACTGGATTCTTTCAAAACATCCCTCAACAAGCACTTTATAAGCATATGCAGATGCATAAACAGGAACTTGTTCAAATATGTTAGAAAAGCATCTCAGTGAGCTTCTGCTTTAAAGTCTCTTTATAGTTTTTGATCACTGCAAATGTTAAAGTGCAGAATCAGTGAAAAACTCAAATTAAAGGAGGAGTGTGTCATTTCCTCCAGTGATTTAGGTTATAAAACAAATAATTATAGTGACACCTAGTGGCCTGGAGGGGTGAGATACTCTGTACTAAACATACAGTCCCAAACCAAAACATCTGAATACCATGAAGAATTGTTGCTGCTAATAAAATTCTAAAAGGTAAAGTCATGGATTAGAAATGTAATGTATGTAAAATTAAATATTTAAAATATTTTTTTGTTTGAATGTTGATCAGTTTGGCTTATAGTTACTAAAAATCTGAGACTCAGAAGATGAAGTCTTCAGCTCAGTTTAAAACACTCTTCACACTTTACTACAACACTATACTAGTTTATTTTAAATGATTTCACTTTTAAACTTTAAAATCTACTTTCACTTTTAAATCTACTGTTTTTATCAGATTTTAGCTCTGTATTTTAATACCGTTTGGACATTTTATGTTTAAATATTTTTTTGTTTGTTTCTTTTAAATACTGCGACCTGCTCCAGATGCCCTACAACATTCAGGTTTATATGGACTTTACTACCTTTATTATCATCATTCCTGTTTAACTATATCAGTACCTGAGCACTACAACAGCATCATAAGATTATGTGATTTATTAAGAACTTATAATTAGTGACCAGAGGAGGATAGGTCCCCTGTGTGAGTTCGGTTCCTCACAAGGTTTCTCCCTCCAGCCCTGCGGGAGTTTTGGTGCCGTTGACTTGCTCACTGAGGATTTGGTGATTTGTTATTATTAACCCTGTAAAGCTGCTTTGTGACATCAGCTGTAAAAAGCGCTTTATACATACATTTGATTTGATTCTACTGCTTTATCTTTGCATTTCTTCAGTTCTAAAGCACTTTGTATGACTGGAACCTGCTTTATAAACCTGCCTCGATTAGAAAATTTCATTTGGAGTAAATTACTGTTCAGAAGACTCAAAGTATGTCACTTTATGTAATGAAAGTATGATATATCACAGTTTATAACAAAAACAATACAGATTTTTTCATCTGAGACGATGACACTAGCAGCCAAATACGTCTCAGCATTACATCACCACAGAAATGATCTTTATTAATAATTATAACTAATAATACTGTTATCAATACTTATCCTTATTTATTTGCTTATTCTGTTTAAACATATTTCTCTATTTATATGAATGACTTTTGTATGTAATGCAGGTTACATTTATATATTTGTGCTTTTATTTTATTTTATTTGATTTATTGTTGTCATTGCTTTGGCAAAAGTTGTTAATTACAATTCATGCCAATAAAGCTCATTTTGAATTTGAATTTGAATTCATAATATTCTGCTGTAGGACTTTTAAACATGGCTGCCCCCGTGTGAGGGACCCTCTCTGTGGAGCATAAGCTACAATAAAGCGGTTTTATTCCTCATTTGATTTGGATTTAAAAGGTAAGAAATGAACAAATGGTTACTTTCATAAACCGTGTTTGTTACTTTTTGTTGGTAAAACCGTCTGACTGCCCCTTTAAAGAGACCCCGTGGTGTTGTAAGGCTGTCACAGACGTATCAATAAGAGCTTAAGTGTGTCACATACGTAGTGCAGCGCTGACATATGGCGTTATCACTGCGGACCAATGGGCGGCCGAGGATAACTGGTTGATGGGCTGACGTCACATGCGCGGGGAAGAGGGGGTGTGGCTACTGGCGGTGCGTGTGTACGTGTGCGAGTAATAGCGCGAGGCCGGGGATCCGCAGAGCAGCTCCGGGTGTGAGCGAGGACCATTATGGGGAGAGAGAAGCGCGAGCCGCTGGAGAGGCTCCGGACGGGCGGAGGACGGGTGGGGCATCGCTGAGGTGTCGACAGCGCTCGGCAGAGGACGCGCTAACCCGGGATTACCGAGATTATTCGCCTGCGTGACGCGCTTCTGGAGGTGGGGATGTAAACCTGAGGATTTGAGCCCCTCCGTCCATGGCGCGGTCCTCGTACGGCACACCAGGCCACGCCGGGCCGCTCAGAGCCCGAGGCCAGCGCCGCTGAAGCCTTCGTCCGACGCTTTTCCGCTCCATGTCCGCCTTCTGCCTCGATCTGCACTCGGCCACGGCTTCAGCACCACGGGAGCTGGACAGCGACCTCATGGAGCCCGGAGCGCAAGGCCCCCCTCTTCCTCCTCCTCCGGGTGCCGGCGGGCTCGAGCCGCCTTCTCAGGGAGGCCTGGGCTCGGCGCTCGAGGAGGAGCTGGCCATGCTCGCGCGCGAGCGGGAACAGCAGCAGCATCTGGAGGAGGAGGCTGAAGAGGTGCAGGTGGTGGAGGATGCGGTCCGGCTCACCGCACCGCTGGAGCGGGATGCCGACCTGCTGACGCTCTTCCGGCAGAAGGAGAGGGACCTGGTCCTGGCTGCTAAACTCGGCAAAGCTCTACTGGAACGGAACCAGGACCTCACTAAGCAATACGAGAAGATGAACAAGGACCTGAACGAGAAGCTGGAGGTGAGGAGTGTTGACAGGCTCAGATTAGGTACAGGACCACTCATGTCCCTGTTTCTCTGTGCTTTCATCCTGTTCTTCAGCGGTCAGAACCATCACAGAGCCGCTGGATCTCTCAGTGACACTGATGTGGCGGTGGTGTGTTAGTGTGTGCTGTGATGGTGCATGTTTTTAAACACCTCAGTGTCACTGCTGCACTAACCGGCCAACAGCATCACCAATTAAGGTCCCGGTCTTCAAATCCGGACCCAGTCTGGGATTTTGGTAGGTATTGTACTATCAGTGGCCAATCAGTTACTGGATTCAGGATTTGAAGAACCAACACACACTGTGCTGAGCTGCTACTCTGACTTTACCTCTACAAGACCAACAAGGCAGGTGTGTCTGATAGAGGACAGCGAGTGACACAGTGTTTAACATCTCCAGCAGCTCTAACACACCGCCACCACATCAGTGTCACTGAGAATGACACACCTGCTCTGTGGGGGGTCCTGATCATTGTAGAACAGGGTGATCAGAGAACACAGAGAGACAGATGGACTACAGTCAGTACACAGTGCACCTGTGCACTCAGTGGAGCTGAAAGTGGAGATATAAGGTCTGTGTACCTAATAAAGTATGATGCTTGCACATCTTCAGAACCGGTCCATCTGTTGTAAGGTTCTTTTCTCTGCTGGAGGACATCCACAAAGCTAAAGCTTAAGCCCCGGTTTGATTTGGGCTTAAATTGCCTGGTTAAATAGAGAAATCCTGTTGTATGGAATCCATCTAATCAGCCCAAAAACAAGAACTTCTGGACTAGAAGTGGGAGTGAAAGCAAGAGATCCCAAAATATGCAAGGAAGGACGTTCTCCAGGAGCAGGTTTGGGAACCATTGGTTCTTTTATAGCATCACTCCCCCCTTTGCCTGACTACATCAGAGAGTAACACTGAGTGATGGCATTTAACACTTTGTGAGGTGACAATCACCTTCAGCTCGACCGGAACCAGAACCGAGTGTTCATCAGTGCTTTTACTGTCTTTTTCCAGCTCGATTAGATTTTCCAGCGTTTACTGTGATTAACAAAACGGATTAAAACCAGTGAGGTGAGCACATCTTCATTAACATTAAAGCGATGCTCTGTTAGAACACTGATGTCCAGACGTCTGCTTACGTCAGGCCTTTTACTCTTAAAAACAAGGTTCTTCAGCGGTTCTCGACATGGATGTGCAGTACTAGGAGAAACCTAATCTCCAAAAGTTGGAATATTGTGAAGAAGTTCGTTTGTGTTCTTAATTGAAGTCTTTTTTTTGTTTGAACGTTGATCAGTGTGGCTCATAGCTCATGAGTTAGCCAGTCGAGCACATGCTCAGTAGTAGTGTCGGCTCAGCTGCTCACAAAAAAATCAGCATCTTCAGTAAACCTGTCAGCAGATGGAAGCATGAAGTGCTCTAAAATCTCATTGTAGGTGGTGACTTTGGATTAAACACAGTGGACCAACACCAGCAGATGACATGGCACCTCAAACCATCACAGAACCTGCACACTGGACTCGGATTCTGTCTCAAATTAGAATATTATGAAATAGTTATTTTTTTTAATTTAACTTAAAAAGGGGACACATTCATTACATAAAGTGACATATTTTAAGCCTTTTAACTGTATTCTGAGATTTCATGAGATTTCATGAGCTGTCAGTCAACAGTAAAAGTAAAGTTTTGAATATAAAATATCTGATACATTTTGAACTCAAATCCTAATATTCTGATGAAGCACTTTACACTAAAAAACGACAAACAGTGAACTTTGGGAGGTTGTTCTCGGGGGGGAATTCTAAAATCTAAAAATGCCTCCAGGATCTTTTTGATGTTCCTGTTTTTATGAAGAACCTTTTTCTAACAGCTTTAAGAGCCGATGTAAAGAAAGTTCCTCCAGAAACAGTGAATAACTCATTTTTATTTTAATAGAAAACTGCATAAAAAAGTTCCCGGAGGCACACTGAAAGGAACAAATCTCTAAAAGACCTTTGGCTTTGGTTCTTCACACTCACACATGACTCACAAGTGAGTTACGTTTAAAGAACCAACTATTAGGGAACCAAAAATGACTGTTCTACAGGATGAATGTAAAGAAAATGTCTAAGCGTCATTTAGTTTTAATTTTAATGAATTTAGTTTAGTTTTTAAATGTGAGTGCACTAAAATTAGTCACTGATAAACAGAACAGGAGCTCAGCCACACTCACAGTGATGTTAGCACAATGCTAACGCTACAGTAATGCAGCTAGTTTGACCAAAGTAACACTTCTAACAGTCTTTTATTATTGTGTCACTCTTAGCTTACTGTTGTATTACTGCTGTATGGCAGTGTTTAAAAAACCGTGATGCTTCTACCAGAGTAACACAACCACAGCATATATGTGACCCCGTCAGGGAAAGCCAGGCCAAAGTCACTGGGTAACTTATTGAGGTATCGTGTCACTCACATTAGCGACAAAACTTAGCCGCTCAGTATTATTGCAGTAAAAGAAAGATGACAGTCTCAGATATCTGTCAGAGTACATATTTGATCAAAAACAAAACTTAAATTCACAAAAAAGTTGTTTTGAAAAAAACTAATTTTGAAAAAAAAAGACTTTGACCTGGTTTTCCCTGGCGGGGTCACATTTTTGTTCCTAATGGTCCAGATTTTGGTCTTCATGTTTATAGTCTTCAGTCCTGAACTTGTGTCATGTTAATAATTGCAGTGATTATCTGAGAAGAACAGAAGTTGGGTTCTCTTACAGTAAGCCTAGATGTGTCTGCCACAAACCAAACAAACAAAGCCAAATGATCCACACCACACTCTGCAGAACTCTTATTTTGGCAGTTATCTCCTCACCCAAAGCTCAGCACGTGGTGGGCGGTAGAACAAAGCCTAATCCGCAGCCCCGTTCCAAGGGCTCACATCTGCTGCCCATCTGCAGTCTCACCCACTCAGTTCTCTCCACATCTGCTCCAGCTCTGCTCTGGACGGGTCAACAGTATAGACTGAGCTGTGGAGCTCTGAGACCAACATCTAGAACCTCACATGGAACCTTTTGGCCTTTTAAAGATGCTAAAAGCAAACTTGATGGTGTTGGGGCCTCTTAAGGGGCGTCAATAGCAGACATTTCAATATCATTTTGATTTCAATGTCAATACCAAGTGTAGCATCACTGTAGACAGGACCAAAATGGTACAAAACACCAAAAAGTTAGATGGTCATAGATTTTATATTCTTTACGCATAAAGTGACACATTTCAGGCCTTAAATTTAATGTTGATCAGTTTGGCTCAGAAAATCAGATGATAATATGTGATGGTGATGGTGATGGTGAGTAACTGACTATAAACAGTATAAACACTGTGTATCCCTCAGAGCTACAGCTGCCACATTCCTAATATCAACACTCCTGAACCAGAGACAACATCACAAGTGTCTGACCTGGACTAAGCAGAACCAGAACTGGTCCAAAGTTTTCAGATTTCATTAGTAAATCAGCTCCTAGAGTCTGAAGAACTGTCTGAAGTCCAGTGTGCAGGTTCTGTGATGGTTTGAGGTGTCCCGTCAGGTGATGGTGATGGTTGAACTCTCACTTCATCCGCTTCCTGTTTCTCCTCAGCATCTGGAACAGGAGAAGCACGAGCTGCGGCGGCGTTTGGAGAGTCGTGAGGGCGAGTGGGAGGGTCGCGTGGCGGAGCTGGAGACAGATGTGCAGCAGCTGCAGGGCGCGCTGGAAAGGCATCAGGTGCAGCTGCGTGAGGCTGAACGGGACAAGACCCGCGCCATCTCCGAGCTGTCAGAACAGAACCAGCGTCTACTGGAGCAGCTCAGCAGAGTGAGTGAATCTTAAAGCATCAGAAATGGACACCTTAGAACCTTTTTGAGAAACAGGGATGTGTGAAGATCTAAAGTTTAAAGAACCTCCACGTAGAACGTTCAGAAGGTTCTGATTTTCTCACCAAACATCTGCTGGGTTTGATTATTAAACCAGGACATATTATCTAGAACGAGATCAAGTAGTTCAGTGCACTGATTGGTCACAGTCAGTAATGAGTCATCACTTGTTTTAGACTTTTCTAAAAACACTACAGGACTCGCAGTCAGCTGATGTGTTTCTCAGGGGCAACAACACCCATAACATTTGTGATAAACCGGATATTTGTATTGTAATGCATTTACTCACAACTTACATTAAATGAACATCATCTAATATTATTCAAATAAAGAGCTTTAAGCTTTTTTCAGCTGTAAAATAAAGAGAAGTGCACGCGTGGGTCAGAAAGAGGAAGCAAAATACAAGGCAGAGATACTGAGAGCCAAGCCTGAGATGAGGTCAAAAACAAAAATAAACACAAAAATACACAAATAAACACAAAAATACACAAATAAACACAAAAATACACAAAAAAACACAAAAATACACAAAAAAACACAAAAATACACAGAGAGAAAACGCTGGTTATGCACTGAACAGATACAATAGTTCATCATCTGTGTTTATATAACGAGCCGTTAATAACAAACTGAGAATGACATTAGTACTCAGGAGAGGGAGATCTGCGAGTCCCTCTCTGATTGGTTGAGCCGTTAATGAGATCTCCTGAGGCACTCTGGGAAATGGAGTCCTGGGAAGGAACGGCACCGACAGAAGTTACGACTCTTATTTGTTGACACTAACTTTGAGAGAACCCATGTGACCTTTACAACCCAGCAAACACATAACATTGTCAGAATGTTGTCTACTGTGTCACAGAATATTAGAACGTGAAGAAGTTCATTTTTATTTATAATTTAATAAAAAAGGTAAACAGTCATATATTTAATTCATTACCCACAAACTGACACATACAGACCTTTTTTTGTTTTAATGTTGATCAGTTTGGCTTATAGAGCATTAAAATTTGAGTAATTTATTATTCAAACAGTATCAACATTAAAACAAAGACTTGAAATGTGTCACTTTATGTGTAACAAATCTAAAATATATGACATTTTAACTATTTTGTATTAACATTTTTACAATATTTACATTTTTGGAGATGCACATCATTATTATCACCATCTGATATAAAATTGACTCACTAAATCCCCACTTATTTTTACAGACAGTGTGGTACAGATTATATTTACTGTCTTTTTTACATTGTCAGAATATTGTAGAATGTTGGAAACAATGATCCATATGTTTACGAATCTGTCGATACGATACACACGATACCGGAGTTCTGATATACAGTGGTAACCCTACTAACAAGTAAAATTCCAAGTAACGAGTAGCCTAAATTAGTTCAAGTATGCCAACCGCTAGGGGCGCGGCGGTCGTAGCATCTCCTACCTACTAGTAGAAGTAGAGGTCAGTCATTACCTTTGACCGCTGTCCAGTGAAAGTGAAAGTGCTAGTGAAAGTGACACAAAGACAGCAAAAGGTAGTGAACAAGAAAGTTAGATACATTTTACTTTTACTTTTCATATGATAAGTGTAACCATGCCATACACGTACGCCCGTCCTCCTGTCCTCCTTAGCCGCCAGCCTACACGAGCACCGTCGTCTCGTTTATGTTTTAAAAACCCATATAAACACATTATTTACATATTAAAGTATACTGTATATTGGCCAGCTGACACGGATTAATCAGTTTTACATGTATTCTTATGGGGAAAATGCATCCAGCTAACGAGCAAACCAGCTAACGAGCAAACCAGCTAACGAGCTCGGCTCCTGCACAGATTAAACTCATAAGTAGGGTTACCACTGTAATGTGATAGACTGTGATACAGTAAGTAAGGTGATGATATTTTGAGTCTAATTTTAGGAAAACTGTCAGTACTGCGTCCTTACACTGCTTTGTTTACATGTTAATGGAAGAGTAATGGCTGAAGATAGGTTACAACACTGCCATCTAGTGGTTGTGAGTTTAAAGACGACACAAAATGAACCAACAGTCTTTTTAATGAACTGTTAATCAGCATCACAGAACATAATAATGTGATGAGTATTCTCTTAAAGCCCTCGTTCACATCGAGGTGAAGTCTTTATCTTTTTCTTATACATATACAGTCGTACAGAGCAGGAGTTCAGTTTAGTCTCAGATCAACACATTAAACCAGTAGAATCAGTGATTAAGCTTCTCTGACCCTGTGTGATGTCCAGGGAAGGCCCAACTGTGGAGCAGAGAACCCAGTTCCACTCCTCCACAGCTCAATGCTGGGGGGCTTTATACCCCTCTAGCCCACCTGGCATTAGGCACAGTGCCAACAGGTTCATGTATAGTTCTATACTACACAGTGAGTGCTGAATACATTCATTAGGAGGGCTGTCCACAAACATATGGACATGTAGTGTATCTGTTAAAAAGGTTTGTGGAGCTGTAGCACACCATCGGTTGTCTTTAAGCTTCAGCTGAATATTTTATGCATTCATTCCCGTGAATAATTGATTGCATTTGGCAGAAATATCCCACATGGACTGTTAGTTATTCAACTGAAGCTACAGGCAGGCAGGAAGCAACTGTTCTCCACGCTATGAATACATTTCACTGCACACAGAGAGCTCTCAGACACCGTCACCTTACACAAACTCATCAAAACGGAACCGGAACACTTCATTTGGAGCACGTTGATGTAGCACGACTGCACAAGCCAAGCTACTGCGCTTTACTGGAACAGTCTGCTCTTAGCTTATCAGTCTCAGCTAAGATCAAGCAGAGTGGCAGGGGAAGTATATCCCAGACAGAGGACAGTGTATCCTGGCCTGAACTGGAGCATCTATAGACCTGCACATAGATGACATTTTCTAGACACTTTTGACATTTGAGACTCCACAAAAGCTCAGCGTCCACCTGCAGCCGGTCCGCACCAGAACTCTCAGACAGAGAGGCGAGGAGAGACTGAGCCAGTTTAAGAAGATGGAGATTTAGCCAGGACAGCATCCCCAGAGGAAATGCCCAGGCATCTGGTCTGACCTCGGAGGTCTCTGAGCCGTTTAAAGAGGACAGTGTCCCCGTCACTGCTGTTAGAAATCCGGCATGGAGAGTCAGGAACAGTCAGGAGACTGGATCTTCAGATTTCAGAGTTTATTCAAAGATGACAGGCAAAGCTCGAGTCCGTCACCAGGCCAGTCCAAAGGACACATCTTCTTTTGGGTTTACATAGCGTTACTTTTTGGGGGATGAAAAGGAGGAAGCTGAAGGGAGATGTGAGACCAGACTGGATAAAACAGGCACCGTTTCATCACATGTCTAAACAGAGAGGTTCTCTGTCACACCTGTAAAACAAGAAAAGAGGCGTGGTCTAAAGAGTCTAATGGCCAACATATGTTGAAGAACAGAAGAAACTTAATGTAAAAAGTTTAAGAGCATTGGGATCCACACAGCACACAGAAATAGCACCTTATATTGTTCACCATTTCCAGAAGACACACAACCTTGTCCTTGGAAGTCTCCCATCCAAGTACTAACCAGATCCAGACCTGCTTAGCTTTAATGGAGGTGCATGTTCATACAGCTCATGTACAGGATGTACTTCACAAGCCATGGCCTGGTGTCCCACATATATTTTGTCCTGTGTGCTCTGTAGAACACAAACACAAGCAGTTCTGTCTTACTCTTGTTCTGTCTTCATCGAACACAGTTGTGTGTTTAATATTAATGTGCCGTCAAACGTTGTGACCACGTGTGTGACCTGTAGTTCCAGGCTGGATGCACAGAATGACTTCATTGATCATTCAGAGCCGTTTTCAGATCAATAAGAGTTTATTATTGTTCTGTTTAAACAGAGGATCAACACAACTCCAGTAATGTGGGAGCTATATTCATACTCGTGTTTTCTTCTTTAAAAGTGAGTACGCAGAGTAAAATGCTTTTTCAGATGTTAGATCATGTTCCGTGCATGCAGCGTAAGAGTGAACTGGGCAGTACAGTAAATTACATTCCATATACATCCTGTTAAAGTCATAATTTCTTCTTCCCGTTAAGCTCCGGTTGTTATTTTAGTGTCTATATACTGCAGTTGTGTACTGATGTGAGACATGTAAGAAACTATTGATATACATTATTATGTTTTGTTATGTAGTTTCTGAAAAATTGGATTACCAGCCATAGAATGTGTGAAAACAAAGAGAACAAAGAACTCTCACCTCACACCTCTCTCATAAATATTCAATCTGGCAGCCACTGAATGAGTAAAACACGTCAGCTCACAGAAATAAAACCACATACAATGTCTAAAAACTGTAATGAGCAGTGTGTAGCCAACACCTCTGTTTATTCAGTTCTGAGCTAAACATCTAGAAATGTTGAGTGTTTTTTCAGAATGTTTTCACAAAGGCTGTATTCTGGCTTCATAACAAGTGTAGTTTAGTAAAGGTTGTGCTTGTAGTTTGTTGTAACTGTGCTGGTGAATCTGTGTTTTATTGGTGAGGAAAAGCATAATTCTGAATATTAAAAAGGTCACAGTGCCATTAAAACAGTGTTCAGTAAACATTTTTTTTTATCTTTTCACTTCTCCACAAGTGTTTTTTTGTTAACGGAATAATTTCAGTGGCCAAATATTCTGTGCATTCCATTTACATTGTAACTCCTGTATCATAAATATCGTATTGACAGGTTCTAAGCGATATACAGCCGTAGTTCTGTATAAAGCACTGTTCATTTAGAAACACGCCTCGAGTTGTATAAGAGGAGGAGACACGCTTGTGCTCATCCGCTACAAAGACATGATCTGAATTGCTGCCTCTCCTGTTGATATCACTGATGCTCCACAGCGAGAGCTGAAACAGACACATTCATCACATGTTCTACTGTTGTTCACACAGCCTGCACACTCTCCATAAGCCAATTACTGAGCTTCAGTACATCAGGCTTTGTGATGAGTCAATCCCACAGAGGGGCTTTATGTGAAGAGCAACAACAACACCCTGAGCTAACCGTCAGACAGAGGAGCTCACAGTGAGATCCTGTACCAGCTGTGCCACTTCACTTTACACCAGTCAGCCAGAACATTAACACTACCCTGCCTTCTGTTCCCATTGTCCATTTTACCTCCACTTTTAGTGCACTGTGTAGTTCTACAGGTACAGACTGTAGCCTCTGTTTCTCTGTGCACCATGTTCTTCAATGGTCAGGACCCCCTACACAACAGGTGGATCATTGTTAGAGATACTGATGTGGTGGTGGTGTGTTAGTGTGTGGTGCTAACTTGGATTGGATTTTTCCTTGAAAAAGGCTTCTAATGATGAGAGATTGTTGGGCCCTCTTGCAGGCGCTGCTCTTCTGAGGTCTTGCCGCAGACCGTTGATGTTTAGGTTGGGATGCTGCGAGTAGGGTTGCCACTCGTCCCATAAAATACGGAATCATTCCGTATTTGTAAATTAAAAGTCGCGTTCTGTATTCAACCGATACGGGACGTGCTTTGTTCCGTATTTTTATCAAAGGAGGTGAAATAAGGTTGATTTGAGACAGAACGATATGTGTGAATGAAGAGGAAACCCTGCTGCTTTCACTCTCTCTCCCTCTCTGTTGTGTTTCAGTAGTGTCTGTGTGTTATAGGTCGTTGGCGAATGAAATGGCTCTTAGAGTCAACTCTTTGAAGTGAATGATCAGAGCCGACTCTGTTTCCCCCCTTTTTTCTGTTGAAGTTGCATGGAGGATTGGTCAGTTACACCATGTAAGGTGGGGGGGGGTCGCTATAATAGTATTAACTATAATTGTAGCATGCGCACACACAGAGAGAGAAGCTACAAAAAGACTCTCTGCATATGACGAATAATGACATAAGTTTAAATAAATAAATGCACATATAAATGACTGAATAAATAGACTCTTCCAGTATGCCAGGATGCATCATATCAAGTAATCATACAGACAAAAAATTAATTAATAAATACATTTTGTTATGAAAAAGGACATATGTAAATTTATAAGAGGAATCTATTTCTACATTTCCATGCATAAAAATTTGGCTCACTTTTGAAATCCAAAACAGACAACAATTCACTGAAATATGGTCATCAGTATTGAAAGTGTTTGAGAATGTGATTTTTGTAGTATTGCCTGTATTGTAAACGTAATTTACTTATTTTACTTTATTATGTCCTATTCCTTTATTAATTAATGATCATTTTTGCGATATTGTGAAACGTGAGCATGTTGCAGCGAGATACATATACAGTATATAATTCTTTTCTTTTTTCTTCTTCTGTTTTTTTCTGTAAAATAAAAAAACTCATATAATTTAGAAAAAATAATTATTTCAGTTGTTTTTACATTTCTATATTAATTTTATATCATTCACTGTTGAATTGACATTATTTTATTATTAGCTTAGTTAAGCAGCAAAAAAAGGAAAGTATTCCGTTTTGGGAGCTGTAAGAGGTCTTTTAAGTAAACCAAGCCATAAAAACCCATCACTGGTGCGAGTTGTGACCAATGAAAGCATTGTCTGCATTGCTAAGATACACCTGAAAATGATATGAGATTTTAAAAAATAGCATCTACCGAAGACAATTTTAGTCGCTTTACAATGTTTCTGACGGTGCAAGACCTTTTATTATATAGGTTCAACATTCAAACCACACCCAACACCGAACCCGCAATTGTTTGTCAGAGTAAGATAGAAGTCATGTAATAAGGTGTGAGATTACTTTGTCCAGAAAGTAATAAGTAATCTAATTACAGTTTGAGAAGTAATCAGTCATTTGTAATGACCCCAACACTGTTTACACTGCGTGACCATTTCATTACGAACCAGCCAGCAGATATGATTTACATTAACACTGAGCATGTCTTTCCTGCTTGTTTAAGGTTTTTATTTTGAGATATTTTATGTAATAATTCTGATATGACCAGATACTGAAGGCATCAACACCGGTTGTTAAGACTCCACACAGGGAGCAGATCATGGATCTTAGCTCATGTTATTTACTTCAGGCTGGCTGTAAATGTGGCCAGATGGTCTGCAGTATTAGGATCATTTTTATGACTCACTGTTGACTCATTTTAAAATGAACTGTTACAATGATCAGCGATGTTCCCGATTAGCACGCCGCAGTTAATAGTTTTGAAATAAACTAAATTAAATGTTTCCACTTTGTGCTTTTAACTCTAATTAACATCACTAATCGAGCACTGGATATTTTGCCAAAGTGATGCTCCAGCATGTTGTCAGATCTGCAGCTTATGGCTGATCAGCTCAGAGAAAGGACAGAGTAACAGGTGGAGGCACTGAAGTTATGTCACAGCATCAAATTTAACGTCAGTGGTGATCAAACTATGTGATTAGGGAGGGAAGAAGATGATGTACTGATGTACAAGTGGAGACACAGCAGAGCTGCTGATGTTTTTAAACACCTCAGTGTCACTACTGGACTGAGAATAGTGACCAACCAGCCAACAGCATCAGGACCAGAGGACCAAGATGTGTTCCAGCAGCTTGTCTGATCAAGTCATATCAGTGCAGCACACACCAACACGTCTTTCAGTACTTGTTTGATGGATTTTCACTCATCTTTTCTAGTGATGTGAGCAGTGACTGAATAGTTACTTTGAAAAAGTAATCCGATTACTGATTACTCCTTTAAAAAGTAACTTAGTTACGTTACTGATTACTTGATTTTAAAAGTAACTAAGTTAGATTACAAGTTACTTTATTAGTTACTTTCGGAGGCTCCAGTCATCACCTCCGCCCCTCTAAATAAAAAATGACAACCAGTTTTGCCAAAACTCACTTTATTGTAAATGCATGTTTAACAGCAGCAATGTATCTCCTGACATTTAAAGTTGAACTTAAAAACTATTTCCTGAAAAAATAAGTTTTATATTAAAAAAAAGACGGTTTCTCTTGAATTATCTTATATAAAAAAATATAAATATATATATATATATATTTTTTTTTTTCAATAAAAAATAAAATAGTCTTTATTGACTTCACTTAACATAAATATTTGTTATAAATCTTTCTTGACCTGACACAGGTTTAATGTTCACTTTTGCCAAAACAGTGTTAACAGTTAAATGTTGTTCACAGCATTAGAGCAGAAAGGAGTGGTTTTACATAACAAAACACAGTATATATGGTAGTGAGTTATAATCATCAAAATTAAAATAAATAAACATGTGAAGTGTATCAGTCTGTGTAATGAATGAATATAATATACAAGCTTCACTTTTTGAATGCAATCACTGAAGAAAAAAAAAAAAAACCTTTTCATGATAGTCTAATTTTATTACCAGCACTTACTGCCCTACCAACTTCAGATCTCCCCACTTACTGGTTTTACACTGAAATCCAGTTTCTGTTGTGTATGGGCCAATTACTAAACCTTTCATCTTTGTGTATTTACCAGTAATTAAATTTTTTGACTATTGGTTTAATATATTTGGATTGCATGAGACAGTTTTTGTAATATTTTTGTTTAAACTAGACAAATTAATGTTTCTTATGTGTTAGTTCATAGTGTAATAGTGTCAGTATAAAGGGTTACTGTCTCTTTAAGAAAAATGCTGCTGTGTTTTAATGAGTCTAAGGCTGTGGAAGACCGTGGCCAGCGTTTTCGTTTGATAACCCTTCCCTTCATTGTTTACATTTGGTCACAATCCTGCAAGAAGAAGTAAAATCGCAAGAAGAAAGTAAAAATATTGTAGTGTCAGCTTAACTGAGGCCACAAAGAGTCAGTGACGTCACTTCCCAGAATCCCCTGTGGGTTTTGCATAATTAGGGACTGTTGTGTTTTGTTAAGGATAATTCTGTTATGTGAGTGTTTTGTGTTAGTTTAGTGTCATTGTTGTATAGTTATCTTCTCATGTTCTCTTACATCACTTACCGTACTGACCCATTTTTAATTAATTACCATTAATGAGACGTACAGTAATGTTGGGGACATGCGTAGTTCAGAGTGTGTTGAGGTGTGCTGTCTTTGTGCTCAGTCTTGTTGGGACAGTAATAAAGAGACTGTTTTATGAGATGCTGAATCAGTACTGGCTTTTCTCTTTGCTTTACTACGATATATATGTTGTAAAAAGGGAAATTATAAAAAATAGTAACGCGCTGAGACTTAGGTGAGTAACTAATGTAATTACTGGATTGGAAACACGTTAGATTACTTGTTACTGAAATAAAAGGTCAAATTAGAGTAACACGTTACTACGTAACGCGTTACTGACATCACTGGATGTGAGATTGTTGGGCCCTCTTGCAGGCACTGCTCTTCTGAGGTCTCACCACAGACTGCTGTGGATGTTTAGGTTGGGATGCTATGAGAGGTGAGACCTTTAGTTTGTGCATCTTCAGGTAGTCCAATGTGGATGTTGTAGTTTGAAATCAGTGCCATCCTCTATTGATCTTCAGCTTTTTTATAGATGTTTGCTTCTAGAATTTACTGAAATCCAAAGAAACTGCATCCTTTCTTCCCTCTTCCAGTGAGCTGATAAATGTGTGTGTTTGTGTTTGGACCTTACGGTGTACTGTACACTCTTAAAAAATATGGTTCTTCCAGGGTTCTTTAGTAAAGAAAATGGTTTTGTATAGAGGAAAGGGGTTCTTCAGATTGATGAGGAATGTGCTGTAGATGGTTCCATATAGAACATTTTTGAAAATTGTTCTGTAAAGCACCAAAACAGGATGTTGCCATAAAAATAATCCTAATTAATTCTTCTGTGCTCAGGCGCTGTGTACGATTTGTGCAGCTTTCTATGGAAATCCGTAGTCATGGATACTCTGATGGGGGTGTGGCTAAATCCCCTGATTGTGTAATAAGGGGAACCCATCTTAAACAACTTAGTCATGTTTTCAGACCCAGTCAGACTGACAGTTTTGTCTTATTTCACTCTGTGAGTTGGTACACACTCCAAACACTGAAATATATAAAAAACATTTAGCCATTAAATTCTCAACAAAACAAGTATTGTAAGGACGGACCACAGACAATTTTCTTAAAAATGAGATTTAACAAAAATCACAAATACATCACCTTACGTACAGTATCGCAGTCGATCACAACATATTATATCATAACTCCTGTATCATGATATATGTTGTATCGACAGGTTCTTGGCAGCACAGCTCTACAGATGATGGAGGTAAAGCAGATAGAGTTTAGATTAAACTACACCTGAAATATTCCTGATGTTTGGTTTGTTGTGGATGGTTCTGGATTGTGTGAGCTGGTTCTAGCTGGTTCTGAGTTGGGTAGACAGTCTGCAGGTGAATGTTTCTAAATGGGGCTACAGTCTGGGAGTTCTGCATATTTAGTGGAGTGAGAAATCCCTTTTCAGCTCTTAGTCAGAGATTGTGTGTGTGTGTGTGTGTGTGTGTGTATAATGTTCATCTGCAATGAACAAAACAATCAAATACCCAGGAAGTCAAATCTGAAACACATTTAAACACATTTTGTTATTACAGTGATCATTTTGGCCACATCAGACAGCAGTCACATCCATCCTTCTATTGTCTTCCTGATCAGGGTCATGGTGAGTGCCCTACCCCTTCACCAGGCATTACACACTATCCTAGCTAAGCCCAGGACCGGGGGCCAGTCCATCGCTGGGCACACATGGACCCACACTGACGGTTTAGTGGACACGGGGAGAACATGGAAACTCCACCCAGACGGGGACTTGAACCCAAAACCTCAGTGCTGAGAGGGGACCAACCACCAAACCTCCCGTAATTAAACCCGCACAGCAATTCTCCAAAATCCAGTAGAAAGCCTTCCCAGCCTTCTCTGAGCTGATTTTCAGACTTGGACCCTGATGAACAACATTTTCAACTCTATGATAATTTCATCAACAGCAGCACTATAGAGCAGAGTATTTATAGATCTCTCCTACATGAGATGTGTGAATAATGCATTAGACTCAATCCCTGGAAGCCTGGAAGCTTTCTAAAAAATATCTCAGCATCTCAGGACAGAATGCTGAGAGCTCTGTGCTCTGAGCTAAAATAAATTTGGGCCATTAGACACCGCACACACTCTCCATACAGTCCAAACGGAGATGACCTTGGTTCTGGGGTCAGGCTGCAGGAAGTGATGTAGATCAGGCCTGCCTGAGGCACAGATCTGAGAGCAGGTGGGATTAGACCATAATCCTGAGTAAGAGCCTCTTAAACACAATGCCTGAGACTGCACTACTCACAATGACAGGTGAGGAATTCACTTTAGTCTGCCGTGTTTAATGATAGACAGTGTAGCAAAAAGCCCATTCAGAGCACAGAAATCCACCATACTGGATGTATAATACAGAAAACATACATCATGTAAACAGACTGACTGACTGGGGTCGACCGATGTGCTCTTTCAGGGCTGATACTGATTATTATTAGGGATGCAAACTGAAAAAAAAAGTAAAAAGACTAAATAATGTATACCATATACTCATCATTATCATCATCATCATCATCATCATCATCATATTTTCAGCATTAAAATGTTGCCAATCAGTGAACAGCCAATCACGGCAGAGTTCATTACATTATTCATGAGCTCACCATAAAAGGCAAAGCGGCTTGTAATGGGAAGAGACAAAAGCAGTGTTTTAAAGGTGTTTTAGTGGCTTCGCAGTGTTTTAAAGGTGTTTTAGTGGCTGCGCAGTGTTTTAAAGGTGTTTTAGTGGCTGCACAGTGTTTTAAAGGTGTTTTAGTGGCTGCACAGTGTTTTAAAGGTGTTTTAGTGGCTGCCCAGTGTTTTAAAGGTGTTTTAGTGGCGGCACAGTGTTTTAGTTGCTGCGCAGTGTTTTAAAGGTGTTTTAGTGGCTGCGCAGTGTTTTAAAGGTGTTTTAGTGGCGGCACAGTGTTTTAGTTGCTGCGCAGTGTTTTAAAGGTGTTTTAGAGGCCGCGCAGTGTTTTAAAGGTGTTTTAGTGGCCGCGCAGTGTTTTAAAGGTGTTTTAGTGGCCGCGCAGTGTTTTAAAGGTGTTTTAGTGGCTTCGCAGTGTTTTAAAGGTGTTTTAGTGGCTGCACAGTGTTTTAAAGGTGTTTTAGTGGCTGCGCAGTGTTTTAAAGGTGTTTTAGCGGCGGCGCAGTGTTTTAAAGGTGTTTTAGCGGCGGCGCAGTGGTG
>BRDA01006377.1:32007-58417 GCA_036984385.1 Crenuchus spilurus
TTATTGAGGTTGTTTATGGACTAATATCTCTATTCTAGTGATTAATAGTGTTAAATTGAGGTTGTTTTAGACTAATATCTCCTATTCTAGTGATTGATAGTGTTTATTGAGGTTGTTTATGGACAATATTATAATATCTGTTATTATCTTTATATTAACTTCAGAGTTAATATCTCTGAAGTGTAGTGTTCACGGTGTAGTTGAGGAGGAGAGTTTGTATAATAAATTAAAAAGTAAAAGCTGAACTCCAGGCATGACTTAGTTGATGAACTAGCTGGGAACCGTTTCTTTAAGCCAAGGCTGAAGTGGTTCGTTTTCTGCTGTGTCCAGCAGTACCAGCCAGATTGTTGGGAGTTGATTAAAGTTATCAAGCCTGCATTCCTGCAGGAGGGTCAGTAACCTCCTACGCCTGAGCCAGGCAGTGGCCCGAGCTAAACATTCCTAAAAGCAGGGGAGTGTTAAAGCCCTGCAAGTCTTTTAAAAGCGCATGTGCAGCCTGCTCAGGTCTCTTCAGGGGGGTTGGAGTTGATGGGAAATGTTTTGAAGCCGTCAGATGCAGCTGCTGAGGCTGTGGTTCAGCAGCGATGTGTCTGACCCAGGACTCTCTCCTCTTATCTCGAGCAGATAAAGATGCTGTCGGAACGTAAGTGGGAACTGGAGCATCGAGTGACCGCCGTGCTGGAGGAGAACGAGCAGCTGCAGCACTCCGTGGACAGCCTGAAAGAGCGCACACTCGTGCTGGAGAAACAGTGCCATGAGAAAGACTTACAGGTACATTTACAGCATCTTATGCATATTTATAGGTTAATGAAGCTGGGAGTCTTGCCAATGGTCTTATTGGTAGAGTGGGGTATACAGGTTAACCTATTATCAGCCCAATAATCAGAGCTGTACAGATATGAACCTGATAGGTGTGTTTTTGTTATCTATACACAAATCGCACACCAACACAAAGCCACACTGTTTTAGTCAGACGAAATGCCCCGCCCACAGCGCTGTGATTGGTAGAAATGTGGACCACATTGAAGTAAATCCAATGAAATGTGTTTTTTTTTTAATGCTATTACACTAGAAGTGCCAGGAGCCGGTCAAATGACCACTGTTAACACCAGCTCAGCTGATTTCACGTACTGTAGACTTTACATTAGGAAGCTGTTACTGACACACAATCACCACTAGATGGTGGTTCTTGTACAAAGGAAGTACTTTGGTCATAAAGCACAGTCTGGAGATGCTGCCATCGATTGATCGATTGATCTTCAGCAGAGCTGGCAGAGCAGCCAAAAGTTTTATTCTAGTAGAAGTATTATAATGTTTAAATTATAAGTAATAATAAATAAAACAGAAAAATAATAGGAATAAAATCATTTTAAATAATTAAAATTTATTTACAAATCATTTAGTATTTATTATTTATTAGCTCATTTAGTATTTAATTTTCAATTTAATCTGCAAGCCTTTTAAATGATTATACATATTCATAAATACATATAGCATACATTGCATTCATAATAATAATAACAATAACAATAATAATAATAGAAATATTGTGGTGATGCATCAGCAGCAGTTCAGAAAAAATGGGTTTGACGTAACTAGTATCGGAGGAGGCCTGTGGTCATCTCTCCCAAGAGAGTCAGGGACATTGCTAGTGATAGTCATAGGGAGAGTTGATAAAAGGGGTGGGGTTAATTGGCCACTAAAATACATTGGAGAGAAAATTATAAAAAATAATAATAATAATAATTAAAATACATAAAAAAATGTAATTGTTATTGGCCCTTATTTAAATTATGACTGATAATTCCATCTGATAATTTTGTGTCCTATTTTTAGCTTGTGTAGAATTTTGCATCATCTACACCCCACAGTGCCCTCTTCTGGATACTTAGACTCCCTCTAATGCTGCTGATGTTGAATTAAATGCACTAGAATGCAAGTGTCGGCTATTCCCTTTCCACCATGTTGTTCTGACTTCAGACTCTGTGTGTGTGTGTGTGTGTTCTTAGCTGCGGCAGAGTCAGCTGGAGCTCCAGGAGGTGCGAGTTTCTCACCGGCAGCTGAGTTCTCGGCTGGAGGAGCTGAGTGAGGAGAGGAGTCTGGAGAGCTTCAGTCCAAACAGTCACTCACTCCTGTGTGAGATTGAGCAGAGCATGGAGCAGGAGGAGCTGGAGCAGGAGAGAGAACAGGTACACACACTAAAGCAGCTCCAGCACAGCATTTAAAAGAGCTGGTATAATTGGCTACTAATGCATTGGGGGTAAAATTGATTAAAATAGTCTTCTTTGGCTTTGGAATTCAGGTAAGATAATATTATATGCAGATGAATTGCATCCAAGTTAAAGTTTAAGAGATCAGATTAAAATGAGCACTGTTGTTACTTAATCAAAGTGATGCAGGTCTGATGTGCTGTCATCAGTCATTACATACAAAAACATGAAGAATCAGCTGTTTCTGAAAAACACACACACAGCTTTGTCCCTGTAGAGAAGTACTGCAGTGGGGTTGGGATCATCCAGCATCATGACCTCACTAAAGCTCTTCTGGCTGAACACAATCATATCCTCACAGCAAAGCTTCAGTGTCTAGTAGAAAGTCTTTCCTGGACAGATACTCTACAAAAAAGCAGGAAAAACTTTTTAATGCCCTTGATTTCAGAAGAGCCAATGAATGAGAAGGTGTACTTTTGTCTTGTAGTGTATAATCTTATAGGTCCTGTTCCACTTATGAGCACAGGGGAGGTAATGACTGGAACTGTGTAGAAAATCTGTTGGCTTACCTCTTTGTCTCTGCAGTTGCGACTGCAGCTGTGGGAGGCATACTGTCAAGTGCGCTCCATCTGCTCTCAACTCAGAGGAAATGACATCACAGACTCCGCCCTGTCCACGGATTCCTCGATGGACGAGTCGTCTGAGACGTCGTCTGCTAAAGACGTTCCCACGGGCAGCCTGCAGTCCAGCTTGCTGGAGCTGCGCAGACTGACCCAAAACCTGCTGGATGGCAACGAGTCCACGGTAACCTCACCTACACACACACACACACACACACACAGCAATAAATGTGATCAGTACATAATCACACAATCTTAACAAACACAACACAATCAGACATGAAGTGCACACACTAGAGCTGAGCGATATTTCAATTATATCACAATACTTGAAAGTCTATTGATGATTTAAATACTGCATTAAACAGTGTTTATCATGACCATGTTTGGCACAGCATCACTTATATGATCTATATAACATACTGTACCATTACTGTACCTAAAAAACACACAACACCCAATTTGACCCCCAATGTAGTAGCAGCCAATTGACCCACCCATCCGCTAGAACTCTCCCAATCACTTGTAATGTCTCTGACTGTAGGAGAGTGAAGAATAGCACTAGCCTTGGAATCCTCCATTATGAGTTAGTAGAGGTGGCTGGGGAGAGGGAGGTCTGCTCTACTTTGCTGAAGTTGCTGCCTCCGTGACCCAGATATGACAAAGTACGGAGTGAATTACTCACTCCGAAATATTTTACATTTTTGTTCAAATGTCAATCAGTTTTAGTGATACAGATTCACTATAGTGGCTATTGAGGTGACTATTGAGTGCCTCCAGTGTGTTAACAATAATAGCCCAACGCTCTCGATTTACACTCGTCTTGTTTTATAAACTACTGAGTAAATTGTGTAAATGTGATGGTGAAGTGAATCGTTAAATGCAGGAAAATGTGGCTGAATTATAAGTGTGAGACAGTAAGGAAGAGAGAGCTTGTTATTTTGTTTGAGCAGGAAACAGCAAAAAAATGCAGGACTAGATTATTTCAGGACCAGGACTGCCCTCGATTAACTGTGTGTGTGTGTGTGTGTGCAGGGCTCACGGCGCAGTGATGAGGAGGTGCTGGAGGAGCAGGTGAGAAAGCTGGGGGAGGAGCTAAGAGAGGTGCGAGAACTTTACGAACAGGAACAGGAAAGAGTACGCAGCGCACAGGAAGAGGTGCTGCAGCTCCATAATCAGGTACACACACACACACACACATATATATATACATACACACAAGGGGACAGTGAGCACACATTCCTGAAGGTACCCGATCCATGGTACCCGGAGTTGGGGGTTAGGTGCTAATCTGTTAACCTTTATTATTTAGTTGTTATTGATTCCACTGCTGTGTTCTACCATGCTGTTGCAGATTGCACTGCTCTCTTTGGAAATATGTTCGTCTCGAGAGGAGAACGAGAGATTACGAGCCATGTCAGAGGTTCGAGAACCCAGCGAGCAACTGCAGAGCGCCATCCGAGATCGAGACGACGCCATTGCCAAGTACATTACATAACACATGTGATTTTATGCTATGTGTAGATGTGGCTACTTGTTGCAGCTACATGTGTTTCCAGTAGCACTTTAGTGTGGCTTATAGAAGTCGTCTCTACAAGAAGTATTTCCAGAAAGGTTCTTCTGAAGCAGATGTAGTTGTGTTCCCACAGACTCATAACCGTGACCTCATTCTGTCATGGAGATTACGCTCTAACACAGGACAGACCATTACACACTCATTCTCATTCTCTCTCTCTACTTCAGGAAGAAAGCAGTGGAGATGGAGCTGGCTAAGTGCAAGATAGACATCATGTCTCTGAACAGTCAGCTCCTGGATGCTATCCAGCAGAAGCTCAATTTGTCGCAACAGCTAGAAGCCTGGCAGGTGGGTCACAAGTCCAGGAGAGTTAGGACACCCAACACAGGGTCTGACCAGGTGTTACAGCCCAGTCTATGGTCAGACCTGAGCTCAGATCAAACACTGGACACCATTTTTAAACACAAACAATATACAATGAACATATTCAGACAAATCAAATCCAATTTCTGGTATTTTTGCATTTGGAGGGGGTTTGAAATCTGATTACAATCTGATCGGATTTCTAACTGCCTTTTGCATCACTCATAATGCTACAAAGAATGACACATCAAACCCAAAGTGACAGAAGTGTATCCAAAAGACAAAAGTCCAAGGTTGCCAGGTACCAAAAAAGTCTGACAGAAATCCACCCTACGTAAGCTTAAAACTATCCCAAAATCTGATCTAGACTCAAATCACAGATGTTTGAGGAAGGTATAACTAACATTTTTATCACTTTTAAATCTTATTTTTCATTAATTTTCTACATAGGTGTAAGTTTTTTTTTGTAATTAAAACAAAAAAAATGTTTCTTCTACTGCTATAATCTATATTTTTAGATCCAGTGAAATTTCTAATATTAGAAGTCTATCTAAGGCATCTCCAACTCTATTTATTCTACTGTGTTACTAAATAGTTTTTTGGCGATCATGGTATATTTTTAAAGAAGTCCAAAAACTGAGAACCTGGCAACCAGGAAACCCTTCATTACCACAAAAACCCAAGCAGATTTGGATGTCTGGATGGGCAAATACAATTTGATCCCTTACAAATCACAGTGTGGACAGTCATCTCAGCAGATCAAATTTGAGAAACAAATCCTAAAATTAGCCTTAGCCAACTTAGAGTCAAAGATTTCACAAGAAAATAACAAGGAAAAGGGCTTTGTTGGTCTGCAAGGTGTTCTTCCAGGTGACACTGGAGAGGAGGAGCCCAAGTGTTTCTCTGTTATGGCCTGACCCAGGATTAGGTCTTACAGAATTGGGGGCTCGTCCGGGATTTTAATCCAGGGCTTTATATAACCTACTCAAGTATCAGATCCCTAGACCTGGTTCAATCTCAGACTAGGAAAGTCACAGCCTTGCTCTCAGAAACATGATATACCCCAGAGCCAAAACCCACATGAAGATCTCCTTAACATCTCACTAGTTTCTCCTACAACAGCTCACTTTGTCTTATAGACAAGACTTTGTCTCGTCTCCTCTTCACTGTGCTCAAACTCGAATGTTTACTAACTCAAACATTTCTCATCTAGGTCCAAAAGTCACCTCAGTTTTGATGCTATTATAATGTTTACGTGGGCCAGAAATATCTCGTCTTGCCTTGGGGTCCCCTGTGGAATTTTAGGAGAATTTACCATTTACAACTTGAACATCCACAAGTGATAATTCTGAGCCCAAGACTTGTGTCTAGAACATGTTGCATTGCATAGCTGTCGGTCGGGGATGCCCAGACTTAGTTCTGGAGATCCACCACCCTGGAGAGTTCAGGTTCACCTTACCGGAGTGTGAGATGACCCTGAAGGTTCTTCATTACTAAGTGTGTTAGATTAAAAGCTAAACTCTGGAGGGTGGTATCTGCAGGGCTGGGCATGGGCACCCCTGATGTAGGTGTCCTGTAGGATCTTTGTCTTTCTCTCCCTCTCTCTGTGTACTTCCCTCTTTCTGTCCTGGACTTTTCTCTCTCTTCTGTTTGTCATTCAACAAGTATGACGATCTCTCTTCTCTGTACACAGGATTTCTTCTTTATGTCTGAAAGCAATGATTCAACTAAAGATTTACATCATTGTCCCTTTACACCAAATGTAGTTGATCAGAAGCGTCATTAGTTTTGCACTGGAGCTAAAGGCTAATGCTAAAGAGTCTGTCTCAATACCTACTGAGCTGTCTACATAGTCAGCATCTTACATCACAATATGCACCCTCAGAAAAGAAGGCTCTCAATTCTAAAATATCCTACCTACTGAGGTACATCAGGTCTGTCCCAGTGCCTAGTGAGCTGTATAACTAGTCCGTGTCTATGAAGACAGCTGTGTAAGTAGTCATCTTTCTAACAGGCTTCCACCCTTATAAGGCCGATAAATGAGCTCCAGTCAGGCAGTGATGACATCACTTATTCCCACCCACTGGCATTTACTCACCTCAGTTGTCCGGTTGAGAGTACGCTGTGCGCGACTGGCTGCTGCTTCTCACCGGAGTGTGTGTATATGGAGTGTGTTGATTGTAAAGCGTCCTTGGGTGTCTAGAAAGGCGCTATATAAGTGTAATGTGTATGTATGTATGTAAGTAAAGGGACTTAGCACATTCACCACAGATCTGCTCTTATAGTTTTATAGCAGTTTTAGTAAATGTAGTGTAATAACGTATTTAAAAATCATATCACTGTTTGCTCTGCTGCTGGCTGGCTGCTCCACTTGCATTGTGGGATTCCCTTAATGACATGCTCTCTCGATATTCAGTCAAGGTAATATCTCAATAGGCAGCATTTTGAGCTCTGTAAGAACTGAGACAGACGACTTCTCAGAGGAGCATATTGTGACATAAAACGCTATCTATGTTTAGCTCGAGGTATTGATACAGACCTCTTATTTTGACTGAATACCAAGAGAGCATCGAATGCTTCCTCAGTCATTAAGGCAATCCCACAATGCAAGGCAGAGCGGCCAGCGACAGGGCAAGCAGCGATGTGATTTTAAAGTGTTTAAATATAAAGTTATTCTTACATTTAATTATACTAAAACTGCTATAAAAACTATAAGAGCAGATCTATGGTGGATGTGCGGAGGTCATTTAAACAGCCGAGGTAAGTAAATGACAGGGTTGGAATAAGTGATGTCATCGCCATGTGACTAGAGCTCATTTGTCTTATAAGGGTAAATGACTTATTACAGCGACTACTTAGACAGCTGCCTACTAAAACACTGTGTAGTTAGAGAGCTCACTAGGTATTAAGACCGAACTAAAGACTAAAGAGGAAAAAGGCCAAGGCTTAGGAGGAGGAACCCATCCTCCTCTGGTTCACAACAAATGTAAAAAAATAACACAAAAACAAATACTTCTTAAGTTGTACCCAAATGTCAAAAATCTAACAAAAATGATTGTAAATAATTTTTCATTCAGTAACTTCTTGTCCAGGGAATTCATGAAAGATTGAATCAAATGTCAATAAAATTCTAGTCTTCAATATTTACAATATTAAGTTATTATTGTATAAACTAGAGATGCACCAAAATAAACATTTTTGGCAGAAACCGAACAAAATTAAACATTTGGCCAAACATGGTTTTATAAATTATAAAATTAGTAACTAAACTATTTCCCAAAATAAGTCTTGTAGTGAGTCAGGACTGAATGTCTGTATGTTAATAAGCTTTATGTTTGACATCATTAGGTTTAATAACATGAGTTTAATTTTGTATATAAAACAAAGACAATAATATATGAATATGTATGAAGCTGCATGTGTGTTACATTATTACTAATATTTAATAAAATGATGAAAATGTCTAAAATGAATGATGTAAGTCACATGGATGTTTTGTGTGTTTAATGTGAGTGTCATTGGCTACAGACACTGAAACACTTCACATTTCTTCTGCTAATTGTGAGACGCTCCCTAACACTGCAGCAGGGAGCACAAACACAAAGCTAAGCGGCTGTATTCTGGCTTCATCATAACAAGTGTAGTTTAGTAAACGTGCTTGCAGTTTGTTGACAAACATCAGTTAAATGTTTTGGCTGGTACTGTATCACTATCTGTTCATTTTTATGTTGTACTGCCAAGAATATGCTTTGTAGTCTTAGTAAGCCTCAGCTTTTAGATCACATTTGGGTTAAATGGAAAATCTGTTGGCTGAACCGTTGCTTTAAATGTTTATATCTGTACGTGTGTCTCTGTTTATCCTTCCCTCTTCCTGTATAACCTGTAGCTCTCCCTCTCTCTCTCTCTTTGTCTATCTCTCTCTCCCTGCCTGCAGTTTGCCTCCTCAGGGCTGTTCACTGTGTGGCTCTTGTGGTTTCTGATCTAGTGGCCTTTCTCAGCTTCCGTACGAACCCCCTCTCCCCCTGTGGTAGCCCCTTCCTGCCTTAGAGGTGAGCTCCTGTATGCCATCTTGACCCATACCCACGTCCAAAATGGGTTTTACATTAGAGATGGCACTGATCTGATCAGTACCAATTTAGTACCAGCAGAGGAATAGAGAACAAATCTGATCCAGTTCTGTAAGAGCTCCAGTATAAACGTCTGATCTGTTGTAAAGTCATATGCTTACTGAAGACAAACTGCTGCGTGTGGTCAGAGTCTGGTGATTATAGCAGCTTTGAGAATGGCCTATTTTGACAGGAACAGGTCATCTGACTATTTTTTCTAAAACTCTAATTCCAAAAGAAAGTTGAGAAGCTGTATAAATGTAAATAAAATCAGAATGTAATGATGTCAGAAGCGCAGCTCAAAAAATTGTGCACAAAAGGCTGGAAATTGTGCTAACAATATTAAAAACAACAGGAGAAGCAATTTGCAACCAAGTCACATAATTGGTCAGTTTCTCAGAGTCAAAGATGGACAGAGGTTCAACAATTTGCAAAAAATAAAAATAAAAATGTGAAACAGTTTCAGTAAAATGTTCCTCAGTAAAGTAGTGAAGACTTTGAATGTCCCAGCATCTACAGTACATAATGTCATCAACATATATTCAGATATACTGGAGAAGTCCCCTTGCACAAAGGCAGAAGGCCAACAGTTAATATTGGATGCTCATGATCTTCAGGCCCTCAGGTGGCATTAAAACAGGCCTGACTCTGTGCTGCAAATCACTGCATGGGCTCAGGAACACATCCAGAAATCATTATCTTGCACAGTTTGCCGTGTAATCCACAAATGCAAATTAAAGCTGCATTATGCAGAGAAGACGACGTATGTCAACACAATCCAGAAACCTGCCGTCGTCTTTGGGCCAAAGCTCATTTAGGAAAAATGAAAAAGTACAGGGTTACTTTTAGCATCAGATGTGTTCTTTAGGCTGCTGTGAATGAGACACGCACATCACTGCATTCTGGTTTTATTTACATTTTACAGTGTCTCATCTTTTTGGAAATGGGGTTGTACAACAGTTAGGCACAAGGATGTCGTTCTTAAGAGCTTCAAAGACTTTTGAGTAACTCAGAAGAATGATGTTGAGTGTATAAAGCACACAGTTATCAGGATTCAGGAAGGCGGCTGAAGTGATGAGAAAGGGCATCCTGTTTTATGGGCTGATCGGTGCATCTCTGTAGGGTAGTTTGAGGGCTCTGAATATGGACCTTTCGATGGTTAATGTAAGTCAAGTGCATCAAATAAAGTACTGTTTACCAGCCAGGTTCTGGACTATCCACCGTCCTGCACATTTCTGAGCTTTCCTGCTGTAACACCCACCTCAGCTCTCAGCACAGCTTTAGTACAGAGCCCAGCAGTTGAAGTCACAGCAGAGAAATACTCGGATGTGCATGGCAGGAGGTAGCACAGGACCAGACTTTGGTGAAATATTGACTAATTTAAAATATTTTTAAATTTTGGATTCAGTAAGTTTCAGTTTCAATACTGGAGAAGAAAAAGTGGTCTTGTGCCATCTCGTGTTTCTACCCCTACCCAACTTTATGGGAATTTGTCATGCCATCCATTTCTCTCATCTTTTTGTCAATTTCATCTATTTTCCCTTCATTTGTTTTTCATTGTCACTTTTCATAAGCATTTCCTCATTTTAGTCATTTTTCTCCTTTTATTTTCTTTTTTTCTACAACCAATGGAATATAAATTTACCCTCTACTGCATGCATGATCAACAAGATTCACTGTAACCTCATATGTCGCTTTAAAGTAATAATAGTTTTGTTTTTGTTTTTATTTATGAGATGAAATGAAAGATTATTATAAAGGACGATAAAAATCTATAAAATTAGACTAAAATTTAAAGCAAATCATTGATTTCTGTTTTAAAGATGTACGTTACCTAGAATCAACACTAACAAAGCAGTGACATTATCATACATTATGCAGTTATATTCACAGCAGGAAAATGCTAACTATTACTAACACTGATACACACACACAGAGCATTATTAGTGATTCTATCTCGATGTTATTGTAAAAGCATAACACCATCACGTTATTCTGAAGCAACATCAACATTTTATCAACTTTATAAAACCTGTACTAGTGCATCTCCAAAAATTACAGCATCATGAACAAGTTTGTGTTTATAATTTAATTAAAAAAGGTAAACAGTCAACCCAAATCAGAAAAATTTGGTAGAGAATGTAAAATGTGAAAATAAATACAATTTATTAATCAATTTGAAAAATAATTGTAATAATAATATAATAATTTTTGATCATTTTTGATAATTGAAAATAATTTTTTTTTATTTATAATTTTTATTTCATTACAGACACTATGAACCCAATATATAATGTTTTGTCTGGTCAACTTCATTTCATTTGTTAATCAACATCCAAGTCATTTTTTTATTTTTATTTATTTTTTCATACTACCCCAGCTTTTTATAATGTGGGTGCACATTCAATACACGTAATGTGACATATTTCAAGGTTTTTTTTGTTTTAATGTTGATACTGCTTGAATAGTAATTTACATATAGAACATCTCTCAGCCAATCAGACTGTAGGGTCGGTGGTATAATAGTAATTTACTAATTTTAAAATCCAGATTTGTGATTTTCATGAGCTGTGAGCCAAACTGATTAAACATTAAACAACATTTTTTTAAAAAAAGTCTGAAATATGTCACTTTATGTGTAACGAAAATAAAAATTACCTTTTTAAATCAACACAAATTAACTTTCTCACCATATTTTAATCTTTAATCATATTGGACTTTTTGTAATAAAAAAAGAATAAAACTGACATCAGAACTTACCTCAGATTATATTACTGACACAAATCTTCAGGTCTGTCACACAAACAGAAAAAGAGGTTAATAATAAAAAATAAAAAGTCATTATTAGTTCAATGTGACCCTCGTTAGGAGGAGCTGTTATCATTGGGCTCCGTTATGTGTGATAGTGCAGATAAAACTCTTACTTTAAAGCCACACTATGTGATAGTGTTCATGTTGCTCACTTTCTTTCCCTCACTCAGTTCTCTCTCTTTCTCTCAGGATGATATGCACAGAGTGATAGATCAGCAGTTGATGGATAAGCATCAGGAGGAATGGAGGGATTCTCCGTACTCTTTCTCCGGGGCCAGCACGGGGCACCGTGCCCACTCGAGACCCCCTTCAAGGCGACCCCATCGCCTGTCTGAGGGCGACAGACATCTCTTCTCGTTTTTCAAGAAGAACTGAGTTTGGAGAGAAGGAAGTAAAGGGTTTTTATTCATCATTTCACATTAAAGATCACATCAGTACAGACATCGTCTAAAGCAGGGGAGCTGGAGAGCCGGTGCACAGCACAGTTTGGTGGTTTCTCAGCTCTGATCTTAAGCTGGTCATTACCTGCTGAGCTGAATCAGGTGTGTTTGATCAGGAAGATCACTAAACTGTGCAGGAATCTGGCCTCCAGGACACCGCTGGTCTAACGTGAGAGACGCCTGTATTGATGTAATACATTAAGGTGGAAATGATGACATTTGAAGGAGATATTTTCAGGGTTAGGGTAAGAAAGACGACAGCGGGAGAAAGCAATAGAGATGAACTGGTAAACGAAATAAGCAATGACCGCAAACTCAATGACCGACGTAGCCAAAGACTAAGACAGTAGAGCGAATAACCACGAAACGACAGAATCTTGTGAAGGCCTGGAGACATTTTGCACTTTATCTGCCCCGACAACTCCACTCCTTCAGATCATTCTAGACCAGGAGTGCCCAGTCCTGGTCCTGAAGATCTGCCAACATGGAGAGTTCAGTCTGATCTTCAGATGCTGGTGAACACTGCTGATCTCCAGGACCAGCTGGGCAGTCCTGCTCTAGATGATGGCCTAAGAACGTCATGGTGATCATGAGTTGAGAGTTAGAGAAGGTCTTTGGCTATTATCCTCAACTGATACAGCTTCAGGGTGATTAGTACAGGGTTACATTTACCCCAAACCAGAGGCCAGCTTCCTCTCCGAGTGCCTCAGACATGTTCTCCTCACCCCACTGCCAGTCACCCAATGGAAGCCTGAGCTTTAGCTCTTACCAACTGAAGGACTAGTTTGGCCTTTAACTCAGGATGAAATAGACTATAGAGGTTTAGACTATAGAGGCAGGAGGGCTGAAGTCAAGCTACAGGATGTGGTTTGTGAATTAGCTTCCTGGCACTGCGGCACTTTAGACATCACGTTCATTCACATGTTCAGGGACACAGGGGCCTTATTCACCGTCAGCTTTTTTACTGACAAGCACTTATATTTACATTTGGCACCGTTATACAGACTGACTTACAATTACCATCATTTTTCATTTGTAGGTGTAGAGTTAAGATTCTAGCCTAAGGACTATTATTGGTACAGTGTTGTAGCATTGCCCAAACTGGGGACTGAACCCCAGTCTGGTAGACAGAGGTTAGTGGTGTTACCCCACTACATCATAACATTTCAGTATTAACTACCATTTTAATCAAAAAGAACAATTTCTGACTGTTTACTAAGATATGAGCAGAATATGATCAAGTCAAAGGTGTAATTTACACTGGGCACACTCTGAAAGTACAGTCGTAACAGAATAGTATTACCACCTTAAATGCGTGTCTGCTTTGCATAACAGTGGTGATCCACAACACTTTCCTCATAGAGGTTAACTTGTCCACTGTGGTGTGTCGACTGCTATACCACTCGCTAGTCGTTCCCCTCTGGCATCAATGGCCCATGGGGCACCACCGTTATCCTGTAGGGAGGCACTCTATGAGATGTCCACTCTCAGTACACCTTCACTAAGGCAGCTCTAGAACATCCCAGAGTTAGTGGTTTCTGAAAGACTACCACCACCATGCTTCACAGGTACACCATTATCATTTTTTAACACCAGTCACATCACATCCTTTGCCCATGATGATTGTTTTACCCTCTACTACAACTGACTGGTGTGCTCACTTATTTATACATGCAGTAAACTCCATCACATGGCTTCAAAACCAGGGGTGCTCATAATATTCTGATATGACTGTATGTTACAGAACAGTTTGCTGCAGCTACCCGGTACTGTAAAACTCTTCTTATTGCTCATCATCTTTGTTTAGCATTTTGCTTCCTGCAGGACAGTTTTTGCTGCAGCACCGTTTTGACATCATCACATTAGGGAAAAACAACAACCTCTGATTGGTCCCCAGCACACTAATGTCCTGTGTTAAGTGTCTCTGTGGCTCATCTGGAGCCCTGAGTGATGTGAATGAACTGACACGGCTATAATCCGCAGGCAGTTTTCAGACTAATTCACTACACTATTAAAACTGTACTGACCAAAACCCTCCAAAACGGAGCGATATTATAATGTTTAAACTACAAGCAAACTGTCCTCAAAGCTGTGAGAGCTAAATGCTGGTGTCTGTCACTATACTGCAGGCAAGGCTTGAATGTGCTGCAGCTGATCTCCATCATGGTCTACTGCCATAACCGTCACTGAAACGTAGTCCAGCCTATGGGAACAAAAAGGCCATTTCAGGCCCCAGTTGTGAGCTTCCTTTAGAGAGCGAAATACCCTTCACAAACACGGGGAACCCTAAAAACTCTAAAAGCAGGGTTTGAAAAGGGGGGGGGGGGGTGATGGGGGGTCCTGGACCCCCTTAAAAAGAAAAAAGGTTGAGGGATGCCAAGAATGACACTTTTGCACATCAAATAATTCACTGCAAAAAGTGAAATCTAAGCTAATCATCTTAAACTTAGTCTAAATATCCAACATTAAGCTGTAAACTCACTATGACTATTAAACCTATAAATACACACTTCATACTTGTTTTGAGCTATTTTAGCAGTTTGCATTATAGAAATGATTTAAAACAAACTAAAATATCTGACACTATAGTGCACATTTGTTTTGTTTGAACAAAATGACTTAAATCCTGAAAGAAGTCAGATTTTAAGTTAAATTATCTTAATAAACTGACAAGACTGTCAAATAAAAAGATATGAGAGAGATCTAATAGACTAAATTTAAGATGGGTTCACTTAGAGCAAATTAAATCTAAATAACTCACCAAACCTGAGTGTTGATGCCAGTTTTTCTCCACATAAATATGATCAAACGATAACGTGTTCATATGTCTGCTCTACATACAGACTATGTACACAAGATTAAATACACCCCCCATATCCTCTGTCCCAATTCAAACCCTGCTGAAATGGTAGAATTGTGACCTCTGCTTTTTCACTTTTTTTTGTGGCTGTGCAATTTGGAAAAGTCAGGCCCGTTCTGAGCAAAGCTATGCAGACGTCTTCTCCTTTTAACTGAGGCCACTGATGGTTTGGAGAAACCCAAAGAGTGACTTTTTATACATACAGATAGGTTTGGAATAATTAAAATAAAAACACACAAATTGATATATTTGTTATTTGTAAATAACTTTTGAATGACAGAATCCTACTTTTTTCTAGAACAATCTACATCTGTACGTCTGAGTGTGTCTGATCTGTGAGCAGCTGTTTACATACTGAAGCTCTGACTTCAGAGTATGGAGTCAAATCTCTGCTTTACTGTCTGATTCAACAGCTGCTGAAGAGCTCATTACCAACCTAATCCTCCTAAACCAACAGCTCATCAGTCAGCATTGGAAAAATCTAAACAGCTAATCCATTAGAACCTTAAAAGAACCAAAAAGCTAACTAGCACTGAAAGCGCTAAAGCTAAAAGCTAACCAGCTAGCAGTGGAAAAGTTAACTTATGTTCCCAGGGTTCTGTAATCCCAGGTCTACACATCACACCACATCAAATGCTGGACTAAACTAGTCCCCGTCAGAGGACCCATAATAAGAATATCTACATGTGTAACTACATCAGTGTGGACGTTCGTCTTCCTGCTGAAAGACAGGAGCAACCATTAGGAAAGAGGAAGAACCAACTCTTTCACTACCGTGCCACACAGACAGGAATTACACCTTTATCTCATTCATGCAGTGAACACACACACTAGTGAGCGCACACACACTAGGGGGTAGTCAGCACACATGCCTGGAGCGGTGGGCAGCCCCGTCATCCGTGGCACCTGAGGGTCAGTTGGGGGTTAGGTGTTCTGCTGGATCAGGGGATCGATTCAGTCCCAAACCTAATTCAATAGAAATACACCAGAAAACAACAGAAATGGTCTCCATCAGGTTTTGGCACTTTAATGGTAATTGGCTTCAAGTTTACATTTTGAGATCACATGACTGCTCAAGTCATAAAATCAGTAGAAGAGTCTAGAATCAGCCGCATGTCGGCCCTGAAACCATGAGGATCCAGAACCTTTACACACCATTACAAACCCAACAGGAATATTTAACGGTATCTGTATTTTCCAGCAGGGTTGTTGA
This sequence comes from Crenuchus spilurus, assembly GCA_036984385.1. NCBI lineage: Eukaryota > Metazoa > Chordata > Actinopteri > Characiformes > Crenuchidae > Crenuchus > Crenuchus spilurus. Next base: position 48,147 of record BRDA01006377.1, read on the forward strand.
AACGAGGCTAAGACATGGACTCGTGAACAGAACCCTGGGAACTTTGGGCTGATTGTCAAATCCTGGCCTCCAGATTTAGCGCTTCTTCAGTATTCACTGTTATCTGGCTCTCCATCCTTTAGACTCAGTGCTGTCGGCGTTAGGACCTCTTCATTTCTGAGTACATCAGTAATCTCACATTTAGGCTTCCGGAGCACCGAACCAGACAATAGTCAGAGTTTGAATCCACGTTAGCTGTTGTGTCCTGTGTGCAAAATCCTGTCTCAGTCCTGTCGTCCCGTTACCTTGTGTCTGTTCTGTAAATGTCCCGTTAATTTGACTTTATACTGTCTTTCATTTTGCCATTTAAACACCGTTTCTGAAAGTCTCTCTAGTCTGTCTCGTGATTCCTCCTTTCAGCATGAACACACTGAAGCTACCACATAGCTGTGAATGTTATTGTGATGTCAGGGAAGCAGGAGCATTTCTCACATCCGTACCACTTCTGAATTTGTCCGCAGTCACTCAGATCTTCCCTTTCCAGCTCTCCGTGTTTCTGTGTATGTGTTTGTACCAGCGATAGTGACTGCCAGAAACGGTGGGTACTCCTGCTGCACTGGCACACAGAACAAGATCTCTGATGCAGCCAGTAACAGATCTTCAGCTTCCTGCATCGACACAGATGGGCAACCTGGATTGCTTGTGTTAAAACCCGGCGTTCGCGTTCAGGATCTTTTTTTTTAATAGGCTGTGAGAGTAGAGACTCACCTCAGAGTACTCATGCTGACCTCTGGCCTGGGATGCTTCAGGCAGCGTCTCTGATCATGGCTCATCATCACTAGTTTGGGCTCCTGTCACTGGTTCGAGCATCATGCTCAAGGACAGCTATAAGCTTGGGGTGCCACTTCCAGTTTCTGTAGATTACGTGCCCTTGGGACAATTATTTGCTCAACAGAACTGTTGATTTCTACAGATTCAACATCCTTACCACCCACTCACCAGTTCAGACCACGAGGCCTACCACTAATTAGCAACATGGTTCATAGGTCAACATCACTAGCTCAGGCTCTGCTGCGGTTTTCGTTGTTTGTGTTGGAGTAGCTAGGAATCTTCATGGTGCTACGCACATAGTTGCCTGAACATTTCCACGTCAACCCAAAGCACAGAGCAAACTACTAACTAGTTTACCTAGCAGATAGCAGAGCTACACCTCTAGCTGCAATTAGACGAGCAACCAACTTGACAATTAAGAGACCGAGCAGGCAATGACTTCCCAAGACCAGGACAAAGAAACCCTGCAGTCTTAAGCTGTCATATGGTCATCAGTAGGTCATTTAAGGCATGTCCTGAAGGTTGATGTTCCAGCAGTATTAGCACCATGTCTACAAAGCAAACCCTTCTGACAAGTTTGATCCAAGAACTGCATCATGCCATTCAAGGTCAAATCACTGAGTGAGGTCAAGGTAAAGGCCTTATGGGTGGTACTTCACTTAGGCACTAATCTAATCCGAGTCCTCTTAACTACCTCAGCATGATGAAAGTTCTCGTCCTGATGTCTGTGACACTTCCAAAGTAGTCTTCTCATCTCAACCTTGTGCTCACTGGATGTTTCTTCTTCAGCTAATGGTAGCTGTGACATCGCATCTCAACCTTTAGTTGGTCCTGCCACATTGGCACTCCAACCAAAGATAATGACCACCCTCAGCTAGAGGAGCGCTGCCCATCTACTCAAACCTTATTGCACTCTAGCTGTTCCAGCCCTACCTTTCACTTCCTCTATAGATCTTCCTTCATTAGCAACATTTCAGCTGGAGCTCATGTACCTCGGTACAGCTACCCTCTCATCTGTGACACTTATCTACATCAGTCATGTACATACAAGTCACGATGAACATACTAGCTGTACTGGGGCATGTACCATCTTTGGTGTAACCTGCTGACCACCTCACCATCTTCCTGCCAGTACTGCAGGTCAGAATCAGGATACTTTAAGATCCTTCTGGCCCTTGGGTTTGTATGCGTTGGCAATTCCAGCTGCTTCATGTCTTCCGTCCTCTTCTCTGCATCCTGAAGGCTACACAGGATTCAGGGTTACAACTCATGCATTTCACTGGAATCTGCCATTCCTAATAAGTAGTTCAGCATGATAGCTTTCATGTCTGTGTGGATATTATCTGCACTTTCTCCTGAACACCCTCATCGTGGTCATGCAGTGAGCTCAGCAGTGCTACCTGGGTGTACCACAGCTACACTGTGCGGCATCTCCTTCAAGACTTTTTTGGTACCTACTGTACTACGCAAGCACTCTGGCAGTCAGGGTGAAAGGTATCTATGGATGTTCTGCAAGGTTAAGAAGACCACCAGAGTTGTCGTCATCCTGAGGAAAGATTTTAAGCAAAATTCTGTTCAAGCTGAGCTTTACTGGCTGCATAAAAGATCATGTCTTTACCTTTTTCCTAGAAGACCTCGACCTGGGTACAGATGCAGTACTGTCTAGGCCCGTCACGATCATTTTTGCTGATCAGAAATAAGTTATATGGTGATGCGTGATACTGGAAGCAGTGCAACTTTATATTATTTAAAACTAATTTTAGGAAAACTGTCAGTATAAAAATATTTATAACGAGCCTTAATACAATCATAAAAGGTAAGGATGGTAAGTTCAGTTCTAAGATGATGTTAAAAGGTCTGAATAACTGAAAACATTAAAGCCATTTAATATCATTAAAGCTGGATTAGGTGACTCAATACTAGGAAGCGTAAGCCATTTTTTAAAAATCAAAACAAAAAATGTACTTTCAGTCGTCATTCTAAAGCCTCTCCTTTAAAACAAATACACAGTTACACAGAGAAAACGTTTACAGGACTATCCACTACTCTGTCTCTAACATGTAAAGAAACACCTGGTGTTACTGTAATGCACACATGAATCTTATACACACAGAATACAGACGAGATAATCACAGCTATCATACAGTGTTACAAAAGCAGCTAGCTACATTAGGAAATAGCAAATCCCCCACAAACAAAGCCTTTACATCACTTTCTAGGCGTTTTTTCAGCAGTGTAAGCATTTGTGATCTATGTACATGAGTCTGTGTTGACGGGATGACATAGATAGGAAGGTAGACAGGCTAATAATTCTGTTCAGTCAGAATGAAATGACTGGAAAGGGTTTATTTTGCCGCCCTGTAACCTTTACTATACGCCCCTTTCACAAATCCCAGAATGCACCGCGCAACCGGCAACATCTAGTTCACCATGCTATCAATACTAAGCTACACTATCACGCTGCTTGCCACACTGGCCTACATTGAATTGATAGCATGCAACACGATAGCTTGCAACAACGTGTTTACACTAAAAAACCCACTGCATAAACTGAAAATACAAGTTGACACAACAAGATATGATGTTTAATATCCAAAGAAATATTATCTGCATATAGTTACAAAAGCTAGTAGATGTCACGTAAGTATTGACTTACCAAATAAAGTTGTAAACAGTGTATGTAGCATAGCTGGCAGACATAAACAAGAGAAAATGGTGAACCGGATGTTGCCGGTTGCGCGGTGCATTCTGGGATATGTGAAGAAACTGAATAAGCTAGGTTTACTTCGTCAGTCAGAGAATTTGATTTTACTGACTGCTCCTGGATTACAAAGTGTATTTTAAGACAAATATTTTCATGAAAATCACCCACTCTGTCTTTAAAGCAACTTACAAAAAACAGGATCAGAGGCTTAAACAACACAAAACAAACCACTGTTACAAAATTTAGCATGAAAACTACTCATTAAAAATCCACATTAACTGAGAATTTAAATCATTACACTACTCGTATTTGTTTACATCGCTAATGCAAACGGAGCATTGAGCCCGGGTTCCTGCTCGATCGTGATGGGCCTAGTCGTAATCATTGTCTATCGTTTCTGGCAGTCACTTGGAAACGTAACTAATAAGCACATACAGCTCTGGATAAAATAAACACCAAATGTCCAGTCCAGTGACCTGAACTTAACTGTAAACCTCTGCAATGTGATCAAGAGGAAGACGGATGATCACAAACCTTAAAAGACTGCTGGACAGCATGAACACAGGCTTATTCTGCCTAATATCGATTTCTAAAGTTTAGACATTAGTGTTGTGTACTCTGAAAGTAATTAAATCGTTTTGGGCTTTAATCACTTGATCATTTTCTGCAAATAAAACCTCTAAATGAGAATATTTTGTTTTGGAATTTGGTAGAAATGTCATTAGTTTAAAGAATAAAATGTGAATTTTACTCAAACACAGACTTATACATAGTAAAAACAGACAAAGTGAACCTCTGTAGTGGACTAGCATCTTTTTCCAGAGCTGTATTAGTTTTAGAAGTCATGAACATGACTAGTTATTCTCTAGTCTATGAAATTTCATAGCAGACGCTGAGCAGTTCCAGAGCAAACATGCATAAGGTTGTGACTCAGCGCAAGAAATGCAGATTTTGACATTCACACATTTGGGAAAATGATGCGCGAATCAATCACAGAGCTCCTTATCAGATGCATGTCTTTGTCATGAATCATTGTGCACTTTGTTAGAAATGGCTTCTGCAGAAGAAGAAAATGAAACGTGGTTCTGATGTGTGTCATGCTATATCCTGACCTTATACATAGTAAACAAAGAAAACAAGGATTTGGGAAGCTCCAGGCTTATAGAAACACTTCCATGACGCAGGCCTATAAGAGGACCATCTTTCAGTTTTTTTCTGTCAAGAATTGAGAGAAGTACTTGAATAACGTGGCAGCCTATGTGTAAATACACAATCTCAGACAAAAGTTCCTCATCACAAGTGGACTTAACGCATAAAGAAACCTACTTTGAGTTAAGAGGACGGACATTCAAAGTAGTTATGATTAGCAATGAATGCAGGCAAGTGAATGTGTGCTGTAGATTTCATAGCTCATGACATTGTATTGTAAATAGGCCATATTTTCTACATCCTTTACATTTTCAGATAGTTAATAGTATTTATACATATGGACACTATAGGCAAAGGCTTTTTATATGATCAAAAAATTCTTATTTTTAAATTTAAAATGATGCATAGATGATATACAACATACCATTTCTACATAGCCATGTTTCCATGTTATGAAAAACATCAAATGAATGTTTCATCATGTGGAATGCACTGTGACATAATAAAATGAAGAAATGAAAAAGTGCTTTTAAGAGCCTCTTATTGCTGTGGAGTTACAAATCCTAACAGTGACGTGTCTCATGAAAATTTGCTAGAAAAAAAGTACAAAGAAGCGCTAGCAGCTGAGCACTGGTAAGAACTTATGATACAGAAGTTACGATATAATTGTGATATCTTAAGTAAGGTTATTTTCTAAATCTCATTTTAGGGGAACGGTCTGCGGTGCATCCTTACACTAATTGTTCTACAAGAAAGTAAGGTAACACTTTATAATAACTTTCGTTAATAAGCCATTAATTAATGATTAATAACTGAACAAATCATTAGTTCACGATAATTTCATTAACAAATGATTTACTAATGATTTGCTAACACTTGCAAAAATGAAGTCATTAGTAACTACATAAAATGTCATTTAACATTTGTTCATGTTCAAATTTTCATGAACTAATGATTTGTTCAGTTACTAATCATTAATTAATGGCTTATTAATGAAAATTATAAAGTGTTACCGAAAGCGAATAATCATATACAATTACTTTTGAATTTCCTACACTAACATTTAGCAAGAGCAATAAGAATATAAATGTATAATGTTAATAAAAATAAAATGGGTAAAGTTCAGAGCACAAATATTGTACAACTAAAAAGCACAATTTCTAACTTCATTTGATTTCAGCAAATTAAAAGTCTTTTTAGTAATACAATACCTGATATAATACAGGAGTTACGATGTACTGTGATATTGCGATTTTTAAATAAAAAATAAATAAAAAGGTATAAATTTATTTAAATATAAATAAAAGTAAAAGGTATAATGTTAAGAGTAAAAATAAAATTGGTAAAGTTCAGAGCAGAAATACTGTAATTTTAAAGAACAATGTAATGTAATTAAATTTAAACATACTAAAAGTAATTTCAGTAATAATACTTATGATAGAGGAGTTACGATATATTGTGATCTATTGCGATGCTGTTAGATTCTGTTAGAGTAGGAGTCTAATGGCTAATAGACCAATTACAACACTGTCATCTAGTGGCGGGATGTTTACAGCACAAAATGACGTGTAGACAAAGTTCAGTGCTTGAGACTCAAGATCACAAAACACAGACACTCAAGTGCACCAATATCTTCCTACAGCTCCTAAGTAACATGGCTTTAAATATAAACAGCAAATAAAGCACCGTAGGCGAATGTTATTGTGTCAAATGTTAATCTGTTTAAAATATTTATTATCGATTCAATTCATAAGGGGGAAGAAATACATCTTTACTCCAGTGTACAGCAAAACCACAGCTGAAATGTGTTTCAACCATAGCACAAACGCATGCAAGTTTGCATGGACATGTGCAAGTATGTATATAATATATATTTCAATACGTAATACAAATATATGCATATACATCATGAAAAGTCAGACTTGCTGCCATGACTCCTTTACTTGGTTGAAATGGGGTCACTGCATGGCCAGGAAAAAATAAATGGGTTATTGCCTGCCAACTTTGTGCAGGTCGAGTGTGCAGGGCCTGTTCATTAGCAGAGTGATGCTTCAGAGCAGCGTGAGCAAATGCAGGTATGTAGCTAAAGAGGACGCCTACTTACGAGGTGGTATGGAGCAGGCTAGCTGGGCGTTTTTAAAACCAAAACAGAAACAATAGCAACTCCTAGGCAAATCCCTTGGTGTAGAGTTCCACAATTATGGTCATACGGTCACCCTGGAAGGGACGAGAACCATTTCATTTTCACAAATCAGAGATCTAGGCATGTGCAGTTGTGTGTAAACAAGGTATCAATACTGTTCAAATTAACCCCTCATTTATCTTTTGGTTCAGTATCTATAACGTGGGCCTGTGGGGCAGGACATAAGGGCTGGTGTCTAACGTAATATCTACTGCAAGCACCTGGATGAGAAAAAGAAAGAGCTGGAGCCACAACATTGAGCAGTGAGAACAGACATAGATGAGATGGATGCTTGTCAGGCTCTACAGAAATCCCACAAGTCCAATTTGGCAGTCCCGAGGATATAAGCATGGCAACGGTTCACAAGAGAGCAGCTTCTATGGCAAAGTGGCAGTAGTGCCATTCCTCGATGCTCTGCGTCAGTTTTCCTCCTACTGTTCTGCAATTGCAAAAGAAAAAGAAAAAGTGGCCTGAAGTACAGTAAGACTTGTCAGAGAGAGAGTTGAGGCCCTTTTGTAAAGCCCTGGTGAGAGCTGGCTGGTGTTCTGCAACCAAGACCAGGAGAAGAGACAAGCTTGGCAAAAAAAACCCTCAGGAGCCACCAGCTCCCCTTGATTCGATTGGCTGTCAATCAACATCGAATAAGAACCACTACCAACGGACTACTGTCCTTTAATCCACCAAACCAGTGAAGAAATCATCTGTGTTGGCATCTGTTTAAGGTTCTGCAGTTGAGAACGTTCCAGAAAAATTCTCAAAACTCCATTCCAAGAAAAAAAAAAAAACAAAAAAACAAAACTCCCATCAAACCAAAAGGAAAAAAAACAAACTCCCGAGACGGAGACGTGAGGAGAAAAAAGCGTGACGTCACTGCAAGAGTAACTCTTAATGCATATATAACTCTGCACGTCCAGGCCACGTCAGCTCACAGGTCCTTCGAGAAAGAAGGAGGATCTGTTATTAAATACCACATCTGCTGAATTCCACATAAAACTCCTGAATTCTAATAAAATCTGTACATTTTACTTAAAAAGTCTTTACGATTTGTATTTGTCCAAAAGGGACGTTTCCGTTTCATCGTTTCTTTATTAATCTTTCTCTGGTCTTAATTTAGTTGATCGTAGTCTTTTACTGTGTAGATTTTTGCAGTGAAGGCTGCCGTCGTCTTGTCTCCGCCGTCTTTTGGAGGAGATCCACTAGCAACACTTTTTCTTTCGTTTGCTGTTCTTGCCGAGCTTCACCACATCGTTTTGTTGCTGCTGCTGCTGTTTGGCCACAGATTCCTTCTTTGCCCGTAACACCAGCTCTGTAATGCAGTTAAACATCTGCAGGAGGGGTAAACACACACACACACACACACACCAGTTTAATATTCAGCTCCTTCCACAACACTCATTAACAGTAGCACACCTACAAAATCAGAATATGGTGAAAAGTTCATTTATGCTCTGAATTTACTTTAAAAATGTAAACAGTCATTTTATATTCACTACAAGTGACACTTCAAACCTCTTGTTTTAATGTTGAATAGTAATTTACTCCAATGAACCATTATAATAGATTGTGGATTTCTGAGCTATAAGACATAATCAATTTATATACAATTAACTTTTCAAAATATATCTTTTTTTTTGAAGTAGCACAAACTCGGACGTAAGAATTCAGTTTTATTTTCCACCTAAATTTATGAATTTTGCTCCATATTCGTTAAAATTTTCCCCATCATTCAGGATTTTAAGGCTTTTTTTTACTTTAAGAAAGTAAATGTAATCAACTACAATTACACTAAAACTAAGAGCAAAACTGCATTTTTTTTATTTCCCATAATAACTTAACAATAGCAAAAGAATATAAAAGTGTAATTTAAAACTAATAAGAGTAAAAATAAATGACATTTCAAAATACAAATATAAACAAAAGCACAACTTGTAACTTAAATCATCCAATTTCAGCAAATTAAAAGTCATTTTACTTATAAAACTGTAAGTAATGTGAAATACTGTGATTTTTAAAAAAATTAACTTTAAGAAAACTCAGCGGTGAATCCTTCCAACGTCTAATGGCTGAAGCTAGACTACAACACTTTCATCTAGTGGTCGGAGTTTTAAACACAACCCATTCATCTTTACATGTAACCTGTTCATTAAACATTCAGACTGTGTTTTTGACAAGATCGCAAGTGTTGATATTTCTGTTGCACAACCACACAGAGTGAGGCGTTTAAAAAGTGAACAAAATTAGCATCTTACTGTAGAGTTGTGTGTTTGTAGTTTGTTTAGATTTTACCATAAAGTAAAATGTTATGTTTAAAGTGTACATTAAAAAATTTGAGTCTTTAATAACAAAAACCCCACTGTTTATTACTGCCCTCCTCTCTATTCTATTTCTTCATGAGGAGGTTAACCCCCTGCAGTCTGAGGGGGGTTTCAGACACTCTGATGTAGTCTGACATGCCCTGACTTTTTACAAATTACACACATCTAAAATTATTTTTTGTGTTCCACAGGCTTCTGTTCAGCACAAACTCAGCAACACAATGTCAGAACAGTAAGAGTGTCAAATCTATATTCTGATTAAATCTGCTCTAAACTTAGACTTTACAAAAACCTGTTTTCAGATGTGCTGATATATTGTGAAAAAACTCTAAACATTTCTAGTCAAGACTTTTAAGCTCAGAACTGAATAAACAGAGGTGTTGGCTACACACTGCTCATTACAGCTTTTAGACATTGTATGTGTTTTTATTTCTAAAAATGTGAGGCGACACTCCGTTTTCCTCATTCAGTGGTTCCTAGATTGAATATTTATGAGATGAGTGAACACCTAGGTGAGTTCTTTTGTTTGATTGGGGGGGGGTGTCTTCATGTGTTTCGTTTCAGCAATGTAATGTACAGAATTTCCAGGTCATTATCATGTGAATGACAGTTCGTGTCATTTTGATGGGAAAAAAAAAATGCACAGCTGTCTGACTCGCTCTGAAAAACATCTCTGCTAATTTAAGCTCCTCACAAATATTTAAAAATATATTACGATTCAAGCTATAAATATTTGAAAAGCAGAACCTTTAAGGTTTCTGGGACAAAATCTCGCAGAGTTACACAAGTGTTAATGTGGAATTTTGGTTTTGTTCCTGCAGGTGGGTCCACAGACTCCACAGGGTTAATAATATTTATTACAACAATTTAATCACTTTCACCTTGTACACTGACCTATGGTCTCAATTATGCGACATCTGCATGTTGGCATTTTGTCCTCTTGTTGGCTTGTACAAAATATTCTTCTAGCCTCCACAGCACCCTCTGTTGGCCCCCGTTTCCCTCTGACATTTACAAGTACAGTCATGGCCAGAAGTTTTGAGAATGACACAAATATGATATTTTCACATGATCTGCTGCCCTCTGGTTTTTATGTGTGTTTGTCAGATGT
>BRDA01006377.1:58517-63517 GCA_036984385.1 Crenuchus spilurus
AGTATATGCAAATTGCCATTATAAAAACTGAAGCAGTAGACTTTGTGAACATTGATGTTTGTGTCATTCTCAAAACTTTTGGCCATGACTGTAGTATGTGTGATATTTGTATGAGTCAATCTGTAATTATGGGTTATAATTTCATATGGAATTTTAAACACATCCTGTGTTTGTATACATGACTAACTCTCCAACACCAGCAACGATTACCTGGATCATCAGTCAAACCTGGAGCCATTTTCTCCTCCCTGAACACTTCACTGTTGCTGTCAGTGGTTTTATAGGGTCTTAAAAACATGTCACATCCCCTGAAGCTGCAGCACTCACCTCCTCCACGTTTATGTTCTCTTTCGCACTCGTCTCAAACAGGCGGATGCCCATCTGCTCTGCAAACTTCTGCGCATCGTTTGTCTCCACTACTTTAGAATTCGGATCGTCGTTTTTATTACCCACTAAAGAGAGGACATGACAAAGAAGAGAGATCAAAAGTGGTGCAACAGCATTTAAAGATTACTCAGACTTAAGTCTAACTTCACATTCTCCAAACTACTCAGATCATTTTGGGAAACATCTCAGAAGAAACCTGAATTTGATTATTTGGGTAAACTTTATAATGACTGTTACACTATTTACAGTACAGTGGAATGTGAAGGGATAACGGTCACCTAAACCAATGGTGGAGGAAAGTAATTTGGTATAATGGGACACGTCAAAAGGCTGTTATCCTGCTCATACCCTGTTTGTACACATTGCACTGCTGGCTAAATGTGGTAAACAAAACATGAGGAATAAACTGTTTGTAGGAGGAACGACTTTCTTTAGTCCTCAGTGAGGATATAATCAGCTAAGCTAGCCTAGCTTTCAGTTTCCAAAAACACAGAACAGTGAATATACTTTTCTTTATCTGCTTCTCACAGGTGTCCCGATGTGCAGAACAAAGACTTCTGCCAGCAGACAACAGTACTACTCACATCCAGGATACAAAACCCATTAACATTAGGACTTTAGGAGGCCAAGAACATAACATTCAATCCTAATTCATAATTAGTTTGGTCACGACAGCAGAATTTTGACTTTGATACTGATACCAAGTGCAGGACACACGTTAACATTGTTAAAATCGATACTCTGACTAAACTAAACACACTCACCTCCGTCATCAAATAAGCCAAATGTATGATACACACATTTCTACATTTAAGTTAAACACATCTAACATACAGAACTCTTCATGTCAACAGCAAAACAGACAGCACAACTAAATACAACACAATATAGTGACATTTTTAACAAAAGTACAAAGAGTTAAGAGCTCAGAACTGACTGAAGTAATGACACTCGCTACGACAGCTGAATCAGTTCAAATGTTCTACATCAGAGTGATAACAGGAGAACAAGGTCTTCAGAAAGTACTCTTAGTGACACTCTTAGACCTTTAAAGAAAAGGTTCATTCACAATCATATTTACACATTTTTCACTCAAATACAGTTGATCAGTCAAGACATGTCTGGGGTCCAAATTTAGCTTCTTTAGAACTGGAGGTGCAAGACTAACACTGCTAAAAAATACCTCAAACATTCCTACAGCTTCTGTAAAAAATACATCACCAAACGGCTTTAACAGTCTCAAACCTCCTAATGCAGGTCTCAGACTGGAGGACATGGTTTAGCACACAGCGTAACCTCCTGCAAACTCAGGCTGACAGACATTATTATTACTGAACAAAGACAACAACAACTTTTTGACCAATTTCCCCATAATTTGCTATTTGTAGTGAGAACTGATTGGATTTAGTCGACATGTACACATTTCTACTGATGAACAGGTGCTGTGGATGGGACACGGGGTCAGACTGACGAAGGGTTTATTATTATTATTGTTTACATAAGACGTGCACGTAAAAAAGGTTCATCAGCATGGAAACTGAGCTCTAGTGCACATCTACTAGTCTGAGGCCTTCATTTAGGTCTGGATGAGTTTTAAGTGGGTTCAGAGAAGTCTCGGTGATGCATTTTTACAGACACAACTGATCTATTTAGGTGACTGCAGGGTTCTGGCATTTTGTAGCTGTGCTAGCTCCTTCTAAAGCTTTAACCATGTGGTAACTCCATATCCCGGATTGGTGTATAGCAGAGTGGGAGCTCACCTAATATTCGACATACGTCATCACAGTTCTGATTAATTTCATGCAGCCATCGTTTGACGTTGACAAATGACTCGGCACTGGTGACGTCATACACTACTATGACCCCATGGGTTCCTCTGTAATACCTGGACAGAGACAGAGAGAATAAACAGTCATACCATTAACATTACCCAGCTGTACTCAGAACATCCAGCAGGAGGAGCAACAAGGGTCAGTACGTCAGGGCTGTGAACAGAAGCAGAGCTCCAGGCTTTACTCCACACAAACATGCACAAAGAGGCCTTTGATTTTTTGGTGGGGCTGCCCACGGCTGTAACAGTTCAGACATAAAACGCAAAGGAAGCACATCCTCACTTTACTTCTCTCACACACACACACTCGTTACACTCTGGCAGCTAATTAGCCAACGCTAAAGCTCACCCCACACCCTCAGGCCCTGGCACTCATTTGCTTCAAACTGGACTTTGGACAGATTTACTGAAGCTATGTACAGAAACAATACTGTCATTACAGCATAATCAACCAGACCATTCCATTCAGCACTGTGGATATTCCAGCAGAGAAGTCCTGGGAAAGCCTGAGCGCATGCATGGATCACCTATCGGAAGGAACTTCAGCTTGGCTCTGGTGAGCTATATTCTCAGTGCCAGGGCAGCAGCAGCACTAATGAGAAGCTTCAAAAGAATCCCTGTAGCATTCAATTAGCAAGCAGCCGAGCCGCACCGAGGACCCAGCGCAACCTGCTCCCACGGGACATCTTCAGCTCACGAGTCCAACTTCGGAAAGAAATTAGTCCAGTATTAGCTTCTGCATAAACGAGCTAAAGCCGAATTAGTGCTTCTGTAACAAAACACGGACCCAGCAGTCAGGAAATACGTCAGACGGACACTCAGAAGAACAAGGATGAAGGAACTGGAAAAGATCTCCAAATAGAACCATTTGTTTATTTTCTTTGAACTTTGGTGGAGGAGAACACTTTTGACAGAACCTTGGACAGATAAATGGATCCTGGACCAAACCTAAGATCACAAAGTCCAAAACACCAAAACAAAGACACGTTATGAGAAGAACTTCAGAAGACCTGGAACAGTTGAAGAAAAAGTGGAGCAGGAACAGGATGGATGGATACAATCAGAGGAATCATGACGGTCCAGACAGAAGACAAGAGGACAGAAAGACCATCCATAACGATCACCAGGAGCCAGGATTGCCTTGAAGAGACCCAATAATCTCAACATTGGGATTCTTGCCTTATTCAGTATAGAGGCATGTGATAGACCAGGACCCGACAAATCATCATCATCATCATCATCAAGTTTCGTTTCAGCATTTTGTTTCCTATCAAACTTGCTTGCAGTCCAGTGAGAAAGGCATATTATTACATGTGGAGTCACTTCAGAGTCCTGATGACTATATAAGAGTGTTTCTCTACATGATCCTGTCTTCTGTTCCAGTCTTCAGCTTTTTACCACCGTCAGCAAGCCAGGGGCAACAGTGGCAATAAAAATTCCTTAAGAGCAACAGGAAGAAGTCAACAGGGGAAGCCATCCTCCTCTGCTTAACACCGGACAGCCAAAGAAAGAAAGAAAATTAGAAGTTTAATAATAATATTAATAATAATAATAATAATATTAATAATAATAATATTAATGGCTAAATACAGTCAGTGAGCCTAATCATTAGGCAGTAATTTAAATTAATCTGTAGGAGTTTAATTACATTAATCGCTTGCTTAGGATTCCTTTGATTGTATCCGTGCATCTCGTTGCTGGTTTTGTTTTACCTTCAAGTGTTCCAGCAGAACTCTTCAAATGAACGGGTTCTTCTAATATAGCGCCCAAAATAGATCTTCAGTTTGGTTATCTGGGCTTCTAGTGAAAGATGAGCTCTGATTTAGTCCAGGATGCATTTATTTGTCCAAGGTTCTCTCAAAAGTCTCCAACACCAAAGATCAAAGGCAGCAATATTCTTCCTGTCCTGCTTTCACTTCCAAGGATGATAAGATTCACTTTGATGTACTGCTAAAAAACTATACAGGGGCACTGCACCACCTTAGCACCAGAAAATGACTTTTGTTTACATATAATTATTAGTAGAGGCTCCAAATCTTTATTATTTAGAAACATAATCATTAAGGAGAATTCTTCAGCGCTTCCCAAAAGCATCAAATAACAGCCACTGCAGTGTTTCAAATGACAGGCTATCAGTAACTGGGGTGGTACTTCAACCATTTTTTAAGAAATGCACCCCCAGGTCAGTTCATTTTGCACTTAAGGCCTTCCACAGTTGACCAATCAGGATTGAGGATATTTAATCACATGACCAGGGAAGCTAGTTGTACTCTGACTTCATTTATTATTAAATCTGTCGGCTTCAAAATGGTCAGTCATCTTTCTCGTCTGCGTCATTCAAGTGCGTTAGCCCCGCCCACCAAGTAGTGCAGCAAGCTTTATGTATACAAAGCTGTGAGCATCCCAGAGAAGAGTCAACTTAAGCAAAACCACCGCTCCTCTTCTGACCATTTTATCAGGAGCTCATCCGTGTGGGTTCAGGTCCGCTTAGTGGCTTCACAAATCAGACCGGAAACGCATCATCAGCTGCCTACGCGGCAGTATCCATCACTCCAGCCGAGCATGTGAGTCATGCAGCGCTAGCAAACCTCTCATGAGCCGAATTTGATCAGCAGTACTTTATGAAAGAAGAGGTAATAATAGCGTGTTTAGAGGATCTCAGGATTCAGTGGAGATGCTGTAAACAGTAACGTTTCAGTTAGAATAAAGCTTCTTTTTACACAATGTACTTATTACCAGAGAAGCCTTATAATTAAGACCTCGTACTGTGATGATGACTTTA
>BRDA01006377.1:68517-73612 GCA_036984385.1 Crenuchus spilurus
TCATGCTGTTTGCCATCAACAGCCGGGGCCCAAGAGAGCAAAAATAGAGCCGGCTCTTCTTTAGGAGCCGAGCATAAAGAGCCGGCTCACTTAAGACAGCAGAACTTCCCGTCACTACAACATGCAGATGTCCTCTACGTTTAGAGAACCCCATGAATTCCACATGTATACAGACTAAAACCAGGAATGTGGTCTGATCATTTAGTTATATCATATTAGGCACCAACACACTGTTACGTAATGTGAACCTTCAAGTTAAATCTGATCACAGTACAAAAAGTGGATTTGAGCAAAGCGACCTGTAATGTGACGCAGCCTAAAGGACAAAAACTGTGACACTTACTGGAGTGACTGGCACCTCAGAGTCACCATCTCTACTGGGATCAAGCCAACTCTCGATTCTATACCACAGAACCATATCATTAGAGCACTTTCATGAGGATGGGTCTCATTTAGGCCTAAATAATGGGCCACAGTGGGCTTTTGGCAGCCCGGGAACACTGAGGCCTGTGTATTACCACAGGAGGGTGTACAGAGGGCGGCTCCCTGCTATTGTGGACACAGTCCGTGGATGGGTCAGTGCCAGAAGTGATGTATGAAGGGCCACAGTGCCACAGGCTCACCCGTTTAAGGCTGTATACTGATTACATTTAAGAACAGAAGAATAGGAGCAGTCTTCACATCTAACCTTGACTAAGTTTAAGACTTTGACTTCACTGGAATGAGCTCTAGACTCACTTCAAAGTGAGCAACCACAGAACACTGCGATGAGTCTCCGACCTCAAACACCACAAGCTCAGTCAGAAGGGTTAACACTGACACTGAAGACAAATATCTCTGTTTGATTACATCGTCAAGGAAGAGATGCTAAGTGTGGTGGTGACAGGAAGGACAACATCTGCGTCAAACGTACATTAAGAGTTCTCAAATAAATTCTCCATTTAACACTTTAAACACAGCTGATAACCCAAGATATAATCAAGCTTCCACAGTTTTACTGCCCTTAATCAGCACTTCAGCACTTCAGCTTTATATTAGACTTCTGCTCTGCAAAACTAAGTTCATCTCAAGTTTGAGTAAATTACTATTCAAACTGCTGCTACACGAAAACAAACACAAAAGGTTTTAAATACATCGTTTCATGTGTCAAATATAAAATCTCTACCTTTCTGAAGTACACAATGATCACAAATTCTTTTTTCACATGGTCATTTTAGCAGATGCACTGAAATACTGTTTTGTACTTCAATTTTGTGAAATAAAGCCTGATTCTTACTTCCTGCAACCTCACGAACACAGCGTCCAAAAATATCTTTCCATCATTATGATACCATGGTTGTGTATAAAGATGTGAAAACAAGCTGACTTCATATATTAAAATAATGTTTGTGTACACTACCATAATGGCAGAACCACGGCATATTTTAGTAAGGGTCACCCACACAATATAGAGATGAGAAATACTCTTCTCTGATTGGCTGGCAGATGTCTTAATTCTAAATAAATGGAAAAAAGGCTTTATGACCATTCAATAGCAATGTAGCAAAGTTTAAATGAACTACAGTAAATATCTGTTGACTGCTGAGTAACTACAACAGCAGCAATTAAAAAGTTCTAAAATTGATGACTGTATGATGTTTAACCTCTTCAGGTTTTCTTTGTGCACGTAAATGCACAAATGTCTAAATGTAGAAACAGGGATGTAAGTGGGATAACAGCCCTTGTGGCTTTGTTTACCTTGAATGGAAATTGAATTTAGCCATTGTTGTTGATACCACAATCAGCACTACAATCAGCTCTGCCTCCAAGACAAACTAAACAGGATCACAAATAATCCTTATAAACTAAAAAAGAGCTTTTAAAACTAAATCGTAGTGTACTGTCCTTAGCGAGATGTAGTACGAGCTCAAAGCAGGTGCGTTTTTTTACCACTACCTGCATTTTTGCACAATTATTACTTTGCAATTGTCATTATTTTGTTGTCAGCTCTTAAAACTCATCAAACATGCAGGTAGAACCATAAACTTAAAAGAAACGTGGAACGTTGATCATGCCTTTATCAGACTGAGCAAACAGTAAACTTCATAAGAACTGAGGATGTTTGGAGATAAAAAACAAACAATAGGAGAGAACCGGTTTCTCTACACAAAAAAACCTGATTTAGTCTGTCATTTGCTTTTCCATTTCATATATAGTTTTCATTTCTAAACTCTGTGTAATTTATGATACACAGTATTATGAAAGAGAAAAATGATTATATACCCTGATAATTGCAAGAAGAGTGGAAAATACCGAGATACCAATGTGAGCTCATATCACCCAGCCCTACCACACAGTCAGGGGAATCTGCCTGTGCCAGCTCTACCAGCACCTCATAAAAATCAAAAATCATAAAAACTGCAAAGTCAAAGGCCTTTTTGTAAGGTCATCTCCATTATCCAGGTTTCAGTCAACATATTTACACAACACGAAATTCAGATTTAATTCACTAGCTACATATAAATTAGGCTAAGTAGTTTTGTTCATGTGTAAATATGCAGCAGATATTTCACTAAAGAAAATGCGAAATAAAATCCACATTGTTTTTTATTCAAATTCTCCGTTCCACCTTAAATACTGCAGCAGTTACTAAAGAGAGTCTCCGGCGATTTAATACAAGCGCATCACGATTTAAGGTAGAATTGAGGATTTTAATAAGAAGCCAAGTTTGTACTGACCTACTGTTGTAATACAGCTCTCTATCTCTCTGCTAACATACAAGTGTAAAAAGAGAAAAACCGAATTAACCCACAGAAAAAAAAAACTAAAAGCTGCACAAAGACGTGTTATTGACTCCAGTGAACATATCCGGCCCGACATGCCCAACCCAGTCAGTACCAAGCTCGGCTCATCTGATCACAAATGCAAAGAAAAAGAAAAACAAAGACGACACAAACACCCATAGATCGATGCTGACAAAGATCTCGGTTCCCTCTCTACATTTGGGTTTCTATACTCGACTCCTGAGTGGGTAAACCACAGCCGAGGCCTACTTCCCGCGGCGCCTCCTCGGCCTCGCTTACCGCTGTCCCCGATGATCAGCAGCTTAAACAGGTAATCGTAGTCCCTGGCCATGCCGCTGGTTTGGCTGAAGCCCCGCCGCTGCACCTCCTTCTCCCCGGCTCATCCGCCGAACCCCTCTCCCACTCCGTAAAGCTGCCCGTACG
Source organism: Crenuchus spilurus (assembly GCA_036984385.1). Taxonomy (NCBI): domain Eukaryota; kingdom Metazoa; phylum Chordata; class Actinopteri; order Characiformes; family Crenuchidae; genus Crenuchus; species Crenuchus spilurus. The sequence continues at coordinate 71,724 of BRDA01006377.1, forward strand.
GTAACAGCACGAGTTTCTTCAGGTCCCAGGTTTTACAGAAGCCTCTGCTCCGGGTTTGGCGGTGTCAGCACTCCTCTCACTCAGCTCCTCCACAGGCGGAAACTCCGCTTCCTCCTCTCGGACACTTTAGCTATAGCTTTAGCAGCTAACGGCGCCCAGCCCTGAGCCGGCCGCCCCTTTACTGCGCACGCGCGCACCACGTCTCTCATTCATTTTGAAGAACCGATTCCGTAACAATGGTAAATGATTCATTTATGCTTCGTGATGTATTTATCCAGCCCCCAAAGTGTCTAAGTAAAGAAAATATGTCGAAATTTAACTGTTCCTTCAATTTGACGCATTGTTCCCGGTGGTTAATAAATATTTCCCTTTTTTTAGTTTAGTTTTTTTTGTTAAACATTGTTAAATACAATTGCAATTTGTTGAATATAAATATTTCAAGTCTTTTACTTTTGTTGTTTATCGTTAATCAAATCAGAAATCCAGAATTCAGCAATCCAATAATCATACTTTATTAAAATATTTCATAAGATCAAAAAGATGTCTTTGGACTTGATAGAACACAGTGGACCAACACCAGCAGATGACATGACACCTCAAACCATCAGAAGCACACTGGACTTAAGACAGCTTGGGAGTGTGTCTCTCAGACTCTAGGAGCTGATTTACAAATAAAAAAATATGTTAAATCTTAAAACAGGACTTTAGTAAGTCCAGTTCTGGTTCTGCTTAGTCCAGGTAAGGCACTTCTGATGTTGTCTCTGGTTCAGGAGTGTTGATATAGCCCCACGATTGTGGAATTCTCTTCCAGCTAGTGTTCGGGATGCAGACACGGTCTCTACCTTTAAATCAAGACTAAAAACCCACCTGTTCAGTTTAGCTTTTTGTAATTAACCTCTCCTTTCCAGTTACTGTCGTTACAGGACTTCATGAACACAGGGAGCTGCGGAAATCTCAGATACTCTGTGATATTGTGCCAACATGCTGGAGGTTGATGATGGCGATATGGATGGATACCTGTCTGTTCTGATGATGCTCTAATATCTATATTCCCTCTAGTTTTCTTCCAGTCAGATCAGATCAGATGCCATCTGAATGCAAACATTCACTTCTGTTTTCTACTGCACTCAGCCTAACTGTCTCTGCTGTTTGTTTTCTTCTCTCTTTTCTGAGGAAAAGGCCACTGAAGGTAATCGATGGCTGAATTCACCTGCAGTCCTCAACAGGCCACCTGGTCCACTACACCTACTGCGGTTAATTCCTTCTGCTCCGGAGTGGGTTTTCCTGAGGTTGACACCAGACCTGCTGCTCACTTACATCTACTATTAGCAATGATGGGACTGAAGCTCTAATCCTACTGCATTTTAATTATGATACCTGATATGGATGCAATGATCACTATTATTAATATCATTATTGTTTTATACTATAGCACAATGTCAGACTTAACTAAGGATGTAAATCTGTGTCAGTAGTTTGATCAGAGGAGGATGGATCCCCTTTGTGAGTCTGGTTCCTCCCAAGGTTTCTTCCTCCAGCCTTGAGGGAGTTTTTCCTTGCCACTGTTGCCTTCGGCTTGCTCACATCGGGCTTAGAATCAAATTGTCTGATACTGATTATGTAAAGCTGCTTTGTGTCGGCTGTAGCTCTGAGAGAAATGGTTATCATGCTCACATCTCAGCGCTGAGGTCTTGGGTTTGAGTCCCCATTTGGGTGGAGTTTCCTCCCACAGTCCAAAAACATGGAGATCAGGTGAATTGGCTCTAAATGGTCCTGGTTTGAATGAATGTGTCTGTGTTTGTATGAATGTGTGTATGTCCAGATATGGTTGGCGCTCATCCTGTGTGACCCCCCCCCCCCCCTGCTGGATGTAGGTGGACGGTCACTTC
>BRDA01006377.1:87435-98614 GCA_036984385.1 Crenuchus spilurus
TGCTCGAAGGTTTTGGCAGCTGCCTCACGCACCTCCTCCAGCGGGTCACACAGAGCTTTGCGTACTGTAGGCACCAATGATTCAGAGAACACCAACACCTATAGCACCAACACACACACACACACACACACACACACACACACACAACGTGGCTAAGCACAGGAGGAGCAATAAAAACATGCTCAAGTCAATCAGTGTGATGTCAAATAACCTACAGCGTCTTTGCTGGTGGACTTCATGATCTCACTGAGGCCGATGCACACCCCCTGTCTCTCATCACTCTTCTCTGAGCGCAGGCCATCCTCCAGGATGGGGATAATTTCCGGAAGGATTTTCTCCCCCAGCTTCCTCACCAGATCTCCGAGAGTGCGCGCGGCGATCTGAAAGCATTACAGCAGCGAGCTCAAGTCTACATGTGGGACTAACAAGACAAGCAGTTCTGGTTCTGTTATCTGTGACCAACAGGACACGCTGTTTTCATACAGCTTATCTAAAAATCTAGCTGTAGAGTTAGGCTCAGAGTTCAAGTTTAGCTGAAGTTAAAGGACATCCTGAATGGCAATGTTTCACACAGCATCACAACATTCACAGTTCTAATGTAATATGGTTGCATGGGGTTGCTTTCATAGGCTTTAAAGTCTTGATTTTCATCACCACCGCTCCTTTCAAACCACTGTGAATGACCCATCAGGCGCCCAATCCTGGACCTGGACCTCTACCAACTTTCAGAGAAGAGCTCTGACTTCAAAATGACGCATCTGATCCATGAACTGAAGGCCTGGATCATCTGAATTTCCCATTAAAGCAAGAACCTGTTTAATCAAGCCCAACGTCAACACTTTGCTCGTTTATTTTACAGCACTTCACCATCTGCTCACAAGCTTTAGGAAGATGCCCAGCATCTCCCCACAGTGCCATACCACTACTGACCTTCACATTACTGTGCTTGATCAGAGCTTTAAGCCAAACTGATCAACAGTGAAGCAAAAAAAGGCTGAAATATGTTATGAGCAGTGATTATAAAATAAGACCATTTAGCTTTTTTGAATTAAATTAGGAACAAAAACTGACCTTTTTTTTTTTTATTTTTGCCAATTTTCTCCACTTCCCAATGTGGTAGTAGCCAATTAACCCATCCCATCCACTAGGGGGCTCTCCTCATCACTGTGCACTGTCTCTGAGTGTAGGAGGGTGAAGACGAGCACAAGCCTCCTCCACTGCATGTGATACAGCCACCACCTCTTTTCTAACTACCGCTGATACACCGTCACTGGGGAGCCAACGCGCTCGGAGGAAAGCGCAGGATTCCCAGCTCTGAATGGACCAATCAGTAGACGTCTGAGCCAGCGGACATTGCAATGTGTGAGTGATAGAGAGAGTGAGAGCGCCATCTACCTGCCCAGAGAGAGCACTGCCAGTTTTTGCTCTCTTGGCCCTGGCTGTTGATGGTAAACAGCATGACCGGGATTCAAACTCATCCTCTGATCATAGTATCAGTGACTTAGCCTGCTGAGTCACTCGGGACCTGTCACTTTCACCTTCTTCTAATGTTCTGATGTGTGACTGTATGCAGACATATTACTACATTTGTGAACTGTACCTTTAAAGACACGCTGACCATCTACAACACATCTAAAGTGGTTTCACTATTACACAGCAATCCGTTCTCTTATTTTTTAGAAGCACTTATAGTATCAAAACCTTGTTTTTATTCAAATAAATTCACAGACTTGACTCCTGCTCAGCAAAGCTCACCTGCAGGTCTACATCTGAGCTCATAAATACAACAGCAGTGTCTTGTGTGTGTGTACCGTTCTCTTGTCAGGCCAGGTGGATGCCAGGAAGCCCAGCAATAAGCTGAAGAGCGTGGGCAGGATCTCTCGGAGCGTACGTGGCGTGTTGGACACCACAATCTTCCAGACGTGAAGCGAGGCCTGTCTGACCACCAGCTGTGTGTCCGAGCGGCCCATGTAGAGTCCGGAGAGCACACGGTTCCTCCTGTCTGCTCCCAGAGCACCAATAATAGCCTGAGGAGCAGAGCACAGGTGTCTTCATAAGTCACTAACGGGTACACACTCACCTCCTGAGTTATTCACAATGGAGAACACGTCAGGACCTTGTTGGACTGCGCGGTGCCAAAGTTGTCATCCTCAGATGCCGTCTCGGTCGTCATCTTCCCCGAAACTCCCGAGATGTGGAACAGCAGGTCTCCTAGCAACTGCACCGAGCTGAACCTGGGGCACACGTGTTTTCGGCACATTTAGAGATGCTCCATCACTATGACAACCACTATCTGCAAGTCTAATATAGGAGGGGGATTTCTGGCCACTTCATTAGGTACGCATACCTGCAGTATCTACACTTGTTGTCCATTTTAGCTCCACTGAGCATACAGCTGCACCTTAGTTCTACAACTACAGACTGTAGTCCATCTGTGTCTCTCTTCTCCCAGGATCAGAACCCTCACAGAGCAGGTGCATCATTCTCAGCACTGCAGAGACACTGACGGGGTGGTGGTGCGTCAGTGCGTGTTGCTCTGATCAGACACAGCAGAGCTGCTGATGTTTATAAACACCTCAGTATCACTGCTGGTGCACCAAGAAAAACTAGTCAGCCAACAGCATCCTGTGAGCACCAATGACGGACCGCTGCTGTGTCTGATTCACTCAACACACACCAACACACCACCACCACATCAGAGTCACTGGAGTGCTGAGAATGATCCACCACAAATAACACCTGCAATGGTGGACCTGTGGGGGGTCCTGACCACTGAAGAACAGGCTGAACAAAGTATACATGAGTGTAGATACAGGCATGTGTACCTAAAGTCTACCTAGTGGCCAGTGAGTATGTGCTTGTATCCCACCTGATCCTCCACAGGTCATCAAACAGGCCTTGCTCCAGCTCAGGCAGCAGTAGGGCGATGGCCGTCTCTGCGTACATGCTAATGATGCGCTGACCGGCTCTCAGCGCCGTGTCTCTTACATACTCATTCTCATCAGCCAGAGCCTTTACACAGGGGAACAGAGAGACATTTAGATACACCCATACTGTAATATTACTGTCCCAGTGCTGAGCGATGACTGTGTGACTACACAGGTTTAAAATGTGCATTTCCTTCATTTCTGAGTATCACCAAGACTGTTGTCCTGATCCAGTTTATTCTGCCTGATCCAAATATTAATCCCCTGCACTCTGATGGAGTCTGACAGGCCCTGACATTTTACTAATTACACACATCTAACATTTTATCCCCAAAGTGTTACACAGGCTTTAGTTCAGCACAAACTCAGCAACAACAGAGTCAGAACAGTAAGAGTGTCATACATCTATATTCTGATTAAATCTAAATTTCTAGCCAAGACTTTTGAGCTCAGAACTGAATAAACAGAGGTGTTGGCTACACACTGGTCTTATGGAAATTGTTTAGGGTTTAATTAGTAAAGATTGACTAATGTGAGGTGACACTCTGTTTTCACTCAGTCACTGACCCTACACTGAATATTTATGAGACAGGTGTGAACACTCAGGACAGGTTTATTATTCAGGATCACCTCAGCTTGTTTGTCAACATTCCACAGATTCCTGGTCACTGGAACTCACCAATGGAATGTCCAGAATTAGCATGTCATTATCATATGATTGTCAGAGCACATGAAAATATGCTCAGCTTGTCTGACTCGCTCTCACAGACGTGTCTCTGCTTATTTAAGCTCCTCTCACAAGAATGAAAAAAATTCTTTCAAACTGTACATATCTGAAAATTAGACCCTTTAAGGTTTCCGTGGTATGTTTAGTTTTGTTTCCAGGATTAAATCTCGCCGAGTTATATCAGTGCTCACGTGGAATATTGTCAATATGCTGCTGATATTGTATTGGTCATTATTGATCCAATATTTGTATTTTATGTATAACAGTTACATAATTGAGGTGGCAGTGATTTTGCCCTTGAAATGATCATATCTGAGAGGTTCACTCTTTAGTCATTTTTAAATACTTTTGATTTTGCATTTAAATAGAGTTAAACATGTTTATAATGGTAATGTTTGATACCTTTTGTCACATCAAGTATATGACCTGACAGTTACTTGGCACTTACTGTATACACATATTGTATGAAACAATAAACACAAAACACAGAGTCAGACTTGAAAAATAAGCATAAAAACACAAAAAAAAAGTTTAAAAAGTTATAAATATGAACATATGTTGGTAATTTACTACTATTTACAACAAAAGGTGTGAGCTTCCTTTCTTGTCCACTTGGTGACAGTGTTGGCATGTCCTTCTGTGCTTTACTCACGAGCATCATGCCTCCCCCACCTCGCCACTTTAACAAACGTGTAGATACGATTATTATATCACATTTGAATGATATAAAGTCTTTTACTCAGCCTATCAACATTAACCTAAAACTAGCAGAGTCTCAAAGACAGAACTTTGGACAGAAGTTGATGGCAATGCTCAATGTGACTGCTTTCATGCTGCAAAGTCTTGAATCAGCCTAAATATTTCATCATCATGACATGATCGCGACTCCAGGGGTCTAATATAGATGTTTTCAGCTTTTCAGTTTAACTTAGATTAAGACTGGACTCACCGACAAATACTTTTATTTAGTGCCAAGATGCTATGTACTATTTTATACTGTACACACAAATGCTGTGAAATGACTTTAAACTAGCTCCACACTGCAGATTTTTAAGTGCCTCACTGCTGCAGGTTGAAGTTAATGCTCTTTTATGGCACCACTATGACGAACGTGAAGTAAATACAGTGCAAAAAAAAGAGGATCAGACTTAATATGGTGGATATTAGATTCAGTCAAATCTGCCTGAACAGGCTCCCTAATTTTCACACAAAAAGAGGCTGACATGACTTCATACCTTGAGGATGCAGGGAATGATGGGGCCCACATAAGGAGTAAACTTGTCCCCAAAGGTGAGAGGAAGGTAAATAAACATCATAATATAGCCGTCTCGGACATGAGAGGCAATGTCCACTTTGCTGGCAGTCTGGACCACGTCAGGCATCAACTTATCAAGCTTCTCAACCCCTAAACCAGCCATCACCTCAGCCAGACCTGCAGGACAAACACAGCAAGACGTGTAACTGTTCAGAAACCGCTTAACAGCTAATATACTAAATCACACATGTATGCAGTGAAGATCAACACTGAAATAAGAGCTGCTGTGTGAGAATGTAATACAAGGCAGATCATTTGCTGCCCCCTGCTGGTAGTTCAGTATTTCTCACCCTGTGCTGCTCCAGAGCGGTCCACAGAGCTCTGCTCAGAGGCTAGAGTCTCCATCAGCCAGGGCAGCAGGTCATCAAAGCAGGACTCGCCCATGCCCTTCACCATGGCACCCAGAGCCTTCGCTGACACTGTCCGTACCTGCACACACACACACACACACACACACACACACAGTGAAAAAGAGAAACTGACAAACATAAAATAGTAAGTTTTAAAAACAACAGCATTACATCACAACTTTAATATTACAATTAACTGAGAGGAATTAATAACACTCAAAAGTCTGGAAACATATTTATTAATGTTGGTTTTAACATAAGTAAGGCCACACCAAATTCACAGCTGTCAAGTGCATCTTTTGATGACATTTAGCAACAGTCATTTGAGGTGAAGTATGTAATAATGGGGGGCAAGAGAGACTAAACTTTGATGCCAAAGTCAAACTAAGGCACCATTTTCCAGGGTTGAGTGAGCTGTGCCTTACAGAAACAAGATGCTACATCATAGCATGTCGGCTTTGTGAGAGAGATCTTCACACACAGATAAAGACCCCCGCCTGGCCCCATGTGACTCTGGACTGGAGATTTCCCCTCCAGCTGTGTGTGTGATGGAGAAAGACTCTACACTAACCAAACTGTGAGAAAGATGTTCAGGGCTGAATTCATAACGCACTCAGCAGGACAACCCAAATGAATTATAACACTTATAACATCTGACAGATGTGATGTTTGATGTAATCCCATGAAATTACAGAATGTCTCCAGAGAATCTGGTATCTTAACAGCTGAAGATGTTTTAAGACTTCAGTCTTTTGGGAACACCTTGCTAAGTAACGTCTTGCTAAGATGTCAGTCTGCATTCAGGATTTTAATAACATGTCAGTTTTACAGCTGTATTTAGGAATCATCCCTGAACTCAGGACATTTATAACATTTCTTACCTTTTCCCAGCTTCCTCCTGCTTAGTTGTGTTATATATATATTAACATAAACAAACTGACCTCAGGTACAGGGTCTAGCAGAGATGTTTTGAGTCCTGGAATCACACTTGGCAGGTATGGAGACAGATCCTGCACACAAACACACACATTACAGCCAGAGACACAGCATTCAAAAGCCCATTCTTTAATAACTAACAACAAAACTCATACAGTATGTACTGATGTTAATCTGGGGGCAGCATCTCACTCATCAGTGAAACTACACACAAACCTACTCACTCACTAATTCAACCACAAAAAATATAATCCGGTGTTGTGCTGAATTCAGCACCCCCACTGATGCCTTTACTTTGGTTATTGTGATTAAGGCAACTTAAATACAATCCATTGCCGTCATGAATAAAGTAAATAAAGCTGTTATTGAGGTAAGATAACTGTCTGTGTGAATCTGTTACCTTTGTTAAATTGTCCACATGATTCATTATATTGCCTTGCTAGCAGCGGCTAACAGTTACTGTGATGCTTTGAGTGGTAAGCTGTGTAGTAATGCTGATACCGTAAACGATATTCACATAAGCTCACGTATGCAAATCTTTCATTTTTTATTGGCTGCTCCCAGCATGGGGCCAGCGTAAGCTCAGTACTGAAAGCATGTTACACATGTGCAGTGTTTTCTACTGCTCACTTGATTAAACTGAGCCTGGCGGGCCAGCTCCATACACACTAACTAAATGAAGACTGCTGAAAGGCCTAACGCCACACATACAGGAATATTTTAAATGTATTGGGAACTACTGACATTTTCATAAGTCAAATACACAACAATGTTAGAAAATTATATTTAAATAAAATAAATGTAAACAAAATGACTGATTATGTCACACACTGCTCAACAGTGACATCTGGTGGGGCCGAGCCTCACCTGTCCCTAATGTAGACGTCCCTGATACAAACATTTGACATCTAGTCTGTCAAGACAAGTCATTTTAAAAAACTTGTGTTAGCAAGTACTGGGGTGCTTTATCTCTGCCTGACTCAGCAGCACAACACACACACACACACACACACCAGATGTAAAGATCTGAACTAATGCACACCTTCTGGTCAGTGAGGGAGTACATGTTCCCGATAATCTGAGCAGCCATCTTCCTCGTGTCGGTGGAGCGGTCCTGGAAGGCCCTTTGGACAATGGGCATGATGAGAGCCAGGGAAGGCGCATCGATGAAATGGACAAACTTGGTCTCCAGTAGAGTCTGCAGACAGTGCTGGGTCCTGTGAGAGGGGTCAGTCAGTGCATCCAGGAGAATAGGGGTGATTGCTAAGAGGACGGAGCAGGAGTTCAGTCAGAAAAGCTACATAAATCAAATTCTCTCAGTGAGTATAACACTGACTTACAGCACCACTGTGTTACAGCACACACACGACATATAATACAGTTAAATATTACATTTGTACTCCATGTATGCATATTCTTAGTCCTTTCATTGTTTTCACTACACAAGAGAATCACCCACATGGCACAGACACCTGTAACTAAAACAATCATCTGTCAAACTTCTGCTGTTCTGTAGCCCTCAAAGACCGTCTGTGTCAGTTACGTTTCTCTCGCTCACCCTGGATCTCAGGATTGCGGATGACAGAACCAATCTGTCTCAGGGCCTGCTGGCCGGCCTTCTGCACTTTGACATGAGAGTCGGTCAGCACCTCTGTCAGTTTAGGAACAATGCTGGGCAGACATGAGGACAGCTGTTTTGGAGCACAGTACGCCATGGCACCCAGCAGCTCCACAGAGCCTGCACACAGAAAGGGGGGAATAGATGTCAAAATGCAAAAAAACATCGTTGTCAAGCTGTACTTGATGGTGAAGGTCACGTGAGACATTATGGAGACACTGACATTGTTTGTTGGGGTTTACCCCCCACTGTTGTCTTTTGTTTCAGTAAATGGTTTGAGAGGAAATCACCACAGCATGCTTCTACTTACACGCCCTAATGTCACGATATAACATCACTGTAGTGTGAACGTTTTACATTTTCTACAGATGTCACCCAAAAGCCAAATATCCTGACTTTTCGTGAGTAGTGTGTGTGTTATGAAGTTACACAAAAGTTGCTGAATGAGTGCTCTGCTAACCTGCTTTAGTTCTCCAGGACTCTTCCTCCAGGGCCACAAGGAGAGATGGCAGCACAAGCTTTACCCCATGAGCACTTAGGTTCCTCATTACAGCCTTAGCACAGTCATCTGCTGCCTGAGAGAGAGAGAGAGAGAGAGAGAGAGAGAGAGAGAGACAGATAGAGAGACAGAGAGAGAGACAGAGAGAGACACAGAGAGACAGACAGAGAGAGAGAGAGAGACAGATAGAGAGACAGAGAGAGAGTGAGACAGAGACGGAGTGAGACAGAGAGAGAGAGAGAGAGACAGAGTGAGACAGAGACGGAGTGAGACAGAGAGAGAGATAGAGTGAGACAGAGAGAGAGATAGAGTGAGACAGAGAGAGAGATAGAGTGAGACAGAGAGAGAGATAGAGTGAGACAGAGAGAGATAGAGTGAGACAGAGAGAGATAGAGTGAGACAGAGAGAGAGATAGCTGTATCACTACGTACAGAGCACAAATACCCTTTATGTGATGAGTATGTGGAGTACTGTTTAAAGTAAATAATCACTAATATTGATCAGGTGTTGAGCTGTGAACAATAACCAGAGCAGATCTGTTCTCTGATTACTGGATTTGACAAACTCCATATTCATGAAAATAAAAGTATGTTTTCTTATAATCTGTGATAACATCCTATACAAACACTTTTGTTAGTCTGGCTCACACACGCTGCTGCCTGATTGGTAGAAATGTGGAGCACATGTTGAGTAAATGCAATTAAAATGCACTTTTCAGTGTTTTAACTGCTGTCTAAAGCTGAAAGTACACTGCTCATAATGTACTAAAGTTAAACTAGACTTATTTTATTCTAAAAGCTGTGTCTGTAAATTCTGATGCTGCAAAAAGCTCATTTATGGTAAACAAGTCCCAAATATTGGTTATCAGTGTGACATTTCGAGCTGGACTTGCTACAGAACTGGAGGTTTTAGTTCTAGTACATAGTGAAGAGAAGCAGAACCGTGTGTGTACCTCTCTGACATACTGATTCCCATCACCAAAGCAGAGGAGGAGGTGTGGGAGCACGTGGACCACGTAAGGCTCAAACAGCTTCCCCAGCATGTTACACAGCATTTCAAATGCAAACAGAGCTCCTGAGAAAGAAACAAAAGCACAGCATCTCAAAGTATTACACACACTCGTCCAGTCCCATCAGTCACCAGGAGAACTCAGCCACGGTTCCCCTACAAAGTCAGCAGTCATGTAAACCTTTTTGTACCATAAACGTCTCTACAGACGTGTTACAGAAAGGACTGCAGTACTTGTGTGAGTCTGTGCTGATCACACTGTTCTGGGGAAGGTGGATCACTGATTAAATATGATTACTGAACCACTGCTTTAGGAAACCGCTCAGAGATGAAGCGCTTAGCTCCACTCACCCTCCCTGCGCCTGACGTTTTTCTTGTCCTGAATGGCGTCAGTGAGCGTAGTCATGATGTCCTGTTGTTTGAGGGAGAGGATACCCAGACCCTTCACCAGGCCAGCCAGACCATACGCAGCCCCTTTCCTCTCTGCGTACTTATCGCTCTCCAACAGCAGCTGCAGCAGCTTGCGCACCATGTCTCCTGCATCCTCTTTAATAGCTGGAACCAGAGGGGGGAGGCAGCTGGCCACCGACTCCTGCACCTGAGGCGGGAGGACCAGCAGAGGTGTAGCGTTAAGAATAAATCACTCGTACTTGATGTGAATTATATGATAGAGTGAAAATGCACAATCACTGACCAAGATGCTTGCAGTGAACATACTGCACACACACACACACTAGGGGGAAGTGAGCACATGCGCCCAAAGCAGTGGGCAGACCCTATTCATGGCACCCAGGGAGCAGTTGGAGGTTAGCTGGCTAACCACCAGGCAACAGCTGCCCCCCCAACATACAGAGGAGTAAATATTTGACCCTGATGAATTTGGGCCAACCCGAGAGAGAGACGGTATGAAAAGTAACACGACTCAACTGGTCCATTAAACTATTTTACTGTGTCAGTTCCACAGCCTGGAAACTATGACTCTATCCCATCATAATGTGGCTCAAGTGTGTCAGGAGCTGTAACAGAACACAAGTGTGCTCTGAGGGTTCCTGTGATCTACACAAGAGCTTCTTTGGCACAAGAGACCCGTGCCTACCTGCTGTGAGGGAGTGGAGAGAGCTGTGATGAGCTTGGCCACAATAGGCTTCACTTTAGGGTCACTCTTGTCCAGATGTTTGGCCAGTGAACCCATGAGGATGACAACACTCTGGCGCACAGAGTCGTAGCTGGCGTCCTGAGGAGCGTTCTTCAGGAACTCTTCAAACACCGGCAGCAGAGAGTTTACATTGTCCTGTAACACAAGACCCAAAAATGTTACATATAAAGTAGTGATGCACCAAATATTTGAAACTGGCAAAAATAAATAAATAAACTTTATGTTCGGCCAAATAAGTGAAAAGACCAAATAAATTATACTGAACATTGAAGTTTTTAATAACTGTTACACTTTTCTAGTTCTCAGCTGTAGACCTGAACCACAGCGAAGCTTCACTGGTTAAAGTTAGTTTAATATTAGACACTCGTTTAATATTCAGAATTGTGCTTTTCCTCACCAACAGTTTATAAACCACGTAGTGATGAAATATACATTGTAAAAACCCAGAACACAATGTCCTGTTACATTTGAGAGACGACGGCCACAAACTTCTCAAGGACTTCTTGCGAGGAGTCCTGCGGTCGATGCTGAGACACGCGGTCTCACAACAGTAGGAGTACCCAAGTGACCGGTTTGTAGACCTGTTCTCACTGGGATTTCACTTCGGATAACACCGGTTCGAGTAGTGTCGAGAGAGGTGAGG
>BRDA01006377.1:103902-121059 GCA_036984385.1 Crenuchus spilurus
CAGCTCCAGCAGACCCTGCAGACAGCACATACACAGGTCAGAATGAAGCCCAGCCCTGACAAATGCAGAGCTCGACCTCCCAGATGGTAGGCTGGTTGATTTTTTCTGAATTTAGAGTACATACATCAAATAACTTTTAAATCTGTAGATATTTGTTGATAATTTAATTAAAAAAGATGAACAGTCATATAAAGTCTCATATTTCACATATAGTTCTATTTTAATGTTGCTTTGTGTGGCTTAGTCGGCTGGACAATCAAGCACAACAATAAGTCAGTCATTTGGTCGACGTTTTGGCACTACGAGGAGCTGCTATGTTTTCCTGAAAAAGAAAATAACCATCTACAGAGCTTGTCAGAAGATGGAAGCATGAAGTGCTCTGAAATGTTCTGGCAGACAGCTGCACTGACTGTGGACTTGATTAAACACAGTGGACCAGCACCAGCAGTTTTAGGAATTTTAGGAATTTTTAGGAATGAGGCCGTTAACAGCTCCAGAGATACAGTCTTTACTCTGTTTGAATAGTGATTTACTCAAACCCAAATCCAAACATTTCAGGTACAGGATTTCTGATTTTCATGAGCTATAAGCAAAAAAAAACAAAAACCCTGAATTAGAGCTGGGCGATATGGCCAAAAACGTTATCACGATAAATTATTCTATATTGATCAATCTCGATAACTATCACCATATTACATTTTCTAACACTGTCATAGTCTTAACCACATCTTTCTAAAAACATCAGACTAAATACATGAAATGTTACTGTTTAAAATATTAAAATGTTTACTGCCAGAACATTATATTGTAGCGTCCGGCTGGACACGTTGAAAGGATGGACGAGAAAGACGTTTACAGTCGTCGCTTTATTGTTGAAACTTACTATGATTGCTGTTGGCCGCAGCCACTCCAAAATAACAACAGGCTAGAGCGCCAAGCTAACAGGCTAATGCTAGCACTCGGGCGGTGCTGGGGAGGAGGAGGAGCTAACAAGCAGCAGTATTAGACTTCAGAACTCACTGTCAAGCTGCTTAGACATGAAATGGAAACAAACGTTAATGCTTATTGAATTCTATTGTACCGGCTTATCATCGTCATCGAGGGAAAAATTATCGTGAAAAAAATCAATAACGTTTTATCGCCCAGGACTACCCTGAAATGTGTCACTTTACATGTAAAGAATAAAAATATAAGTTTACCTTTTAACTGAATTACATTATAAACAAAAACAAACCCTAACCCTAGTTCTCTGATTATGACTTATGCCGTCAGAGTCTGTGACCCCAAAATTTGAGTAACGGCTTATTTTTCTCAGCCCATAACTAACTCATATTATTGCTGCAATGTAAACATATGAGTGTGAAAATGTCCATCAGGCGTTTGTTTAATGTGACAGGCCGAGCTCACATATTAAAAGGAAGTGAGTGAGAGTGTGAGATTAACACAGGAAGTGAGTCAGAGAGCTGACTGACCCTGAGAGCAGCATCTCTGACAGAGAAACAAGGAGACAGAAGAGTATCCAGCAGCACATCGATCTCGGCCTGCTCAGCCAGCGTGCAGCCCTCCTGCCCACCTGCACTCGTACACAGAGCAGTCAGACAGCTGGATGCCAGCACCTACAATACACACATACATAAAATAACACAGCTTAAGAAACTTAGCTGTAGCTGGCTCACTACAATGTTCAAAATCAGATTCTGTGTGTGTGTATTTATTTAAATGATAGTGCTTTTACATGTACAAACACATTTTAAAGGATAAATGGCTTTAAATAATATACTTTTGCAAAGTACGGTACATCATGTGTGGCATGTACCTACACTCTGAAAGACGCTGGTACTAAATAGAACCATGAACACTCAAAGAACCTGAATGTCTAAATTTTTTAGATTTCTAGACTGCATTCAGCAGCCGGGGCCCGAAAGAGCACAAATTGACACATATTCTCTCTGGCTATATGATATATATATATATAAGATAATGAGTTCCCCTCGACTCTGCGCGTGCGTGCACGTGTGTGTTTTGGAGAAAGGTTTTATATAAATAACACATTCTATGCAATTAACGTCTCTTATTTGGTTTTTAAAGTGAAAGTAAAGCTCGTGTTTGTGAAATTATAAAATGATGAAAACGTATTATTTTTATAATAATTACCTGCAGGCGAGGTGTAGAAGTGCCGATCACTTTGGAGAGCAGCAGCAGCATGTTGACACGAGGCAGAAGCTCTGGACCGTTCTGACAAACCAGTCAAGCAGATAAAATGAGATCAAATACATCAGCATCAGTAAAGGACAATTAACTCCCTGTCCTGGGCAGTGCATGTACCTCGTCTATGAGGGTGCTGGCATCGTCGGTCTGGGAGCGGAGCTGGGCATGTGCGTGGATGGTCTGAAGGGCACGGATCAGCATGAGCTCTGTGTCCTCAGTGGTGCTGCTGTTCTGGCTCAGGACGGCTTGCAGAAACGGGAAACAGTACGAGAATCCCGAAGCAGACAGAGGATGAACATCTGCCAAAAAATAAAATAAATAAATGTTTCAGCAGCAATTTCATGTCTTACTGCTGTAACACACATCTCTCAGCTGGCCTGGGAACACTTTACTATCCTCCCATATGAGCTGGAAGAGGTGGCTGAGGAGAGGGATGCCTTTGCTCAGGTTGATACCCAAAGTTTTAGCTGTTTTTATCGGCTAGTTCCTGAATTTCAGAATCAAACTTTTTACAAACCCTTCAGTCAAGCAGACCTGATTGTGCTTTTTAAATGATCAGCACTGTGACTGGGTCTCTTCACACTTTGGCACAGACTTGTTTGTGTTTATAGAGTAACACAGAAGTACTGAGTAATTAGATTACTTTTTCAGACATAAATGCCATTACAATTTCTGAAACTTAATCAGTCATTTGTAACTGATTCTTTTTTTTCAGTAACAACTACAGATGCACTGAAATAAACATTTCTAGCCAAAACCAAAACTGAACAAAATGAAACATTTGGCCAAAACTGAACACGGTTCCTCATCTCTATAAATGATTAAAAAATTTATAATTATTTCCCAAAATAAGTCTTGTAGTGTGTCAGGACTGAATGTCTGTATGTTAATAAGCTGGTTTGACATCATTAGGTTTAATAACATGAGTTTAATTGATTATATTTGTATATAAAACAAAGACAATAATATATGAATATGTATGAAGCTGCATGTGTGTTACATTATTACTAATATTTAATAAAATGATGAAAATGTCTAAAATGAATGATGTAAGTCACATGGATGTTTTGTGTGTTTAATGTGAGTGTCATTGGCTACAGACACTGAAACACTTCACATTTCTTCTGCTAATTGTGAGACAATCCCTAACACTGCAGCAGGGAGCACAAACACAAAGCTAAGCGGCTGTATTCTGGCTTCATCATAACAAGTGTAGTTTAGTAAAGGTTGTGCTTGTAGTTTGTTGTCTTCTAACATTTCAGCACCAAACTCATTTACAGCCGGGAACTAGAAAACGGTAACAGTGACATTAAACACGTCACTGTTTGATATAAATTAGTAGGTTTTTTTTACACTTGTTTTAAAGTATTCAGTGAAAATGGCAACAAAACACTTTTGGTAGTTAGCCAAATAACTCTGGCTGCCAAATGTTCAGTGCATCACTAGTAACAATCCTAACTCTGGTAAAAATGTGAGGGAGAGAGAGTGTGTACGCACGGGAAGAATCACAGGTCTTGCCCTCTCTCTGCGGTACAGCGTATGTGTGAAGCAGGTAGACAGTGCGCTGTGTGGCCATGTTCAGGTCCTCCTGTTCCCACGCTGGGTCCAGTTCACACTCTGGCTTCAGCAGACGCAGAGTTACGTGACCCACCAGCAGACCTAAAGAGACAGTGAATCAGCTTTTACCACAGACACTGTGCACAGATCAATGCTGAGGTGATCTATATGTGAAGCTTACCCAGGCTGTGCAGCTCTTTGGGCAGCAGGCAGGTGCCAATGTTGAGAAAAGCCTGCTGGACACAGGGAGCAGCTAACGGAGAGTGGAGCAATGGAAGGAGAACCTGGAGAACTCCGGGTAAGTGCCACGAGATCTGAGGAGGACGACGAGCCATAACGGCCTCCAACAGCCCCACTGCACACTGCAACTCCATGTCCAACTGTGTGTGTGTGTGAGAGAGAGATGTTCTGAAACGTGTGTACTGCAAAAACAGCATGACTTACAGTGCCACATCACAAACTGAACTGAAACTTTTTTGTGATATTTTCATTTTTAGTACTTTGTTGATATGAAATGGACATTTTTGACTGTTTAGTATCATCAGCTGTTTAAAGAATCACTTCCTTTAGACACGTGTGTGTTTAACACGTGAGGATGCTGAGGTCAGTCAGAGTGCAGGGACCACTCCTGAGCACCTGTTATGATGCAGTGGGGGCATCAGCCATCTTTTACAGAGTGGTCTGCTGGGACAGCAGCATCTCCACCACAGACAGGAGGAGATCAGACAAACTTATTTGCAGGGCTGCCTCTGTCCTGGCATGTCCCCTAGACCCAGTGCAGGTGGTGGGAGAAAGGAGGATGCTAGCCAGGTTACCATCCATGATGGAGAGTGTCTCTCACCCCCATGCAGAAGTCTCGGACAGCACCGAGCAGCTCCTTCAGTGACCGGCTGCTTCACTCAAAGCGTGTGATGGTCCTTCCCTCCTGCTGTGGTTAGACTTTACAACCAACACGGCTCCCAGTAGACCACTTATACCCTCTCATTTATAACCCTTAACTCTTTACCCTCACTTACATGAATACCTAACAGAATATGTTTGAATATATATACAGTGATAATATATATGAGAGAGAGATGACGTGCATTATCACAGTATTACTGTAGTACAGGAACACCAGTAGGACACGTTGAG
This sequence comes from Crenuchus spilurus, assembly GCA_036984385.1. NCBI lineage: Eukaryota > Metazoa > Chordata > Actinopteri > Characiformes > Crenuchidae > Crenuchus > Crenuchus spilurus. The sequence continues at coordinate 108,802 of BRDA01006377.1, forward strand.
AAAATCCTATGAATCTGATTTTCTATGTTTTTTCAGTTGTCTAAAGCTCAAAACACTTCATTATTCATGTTCTAATAATAACTACACTACCAATATTACATTTACAGTAAGTGATTGTCCCATATATCAATCATTAAAATCAATCATTAATATCAATTATTAATATCAATTAAGTGTCCTTGATGACTAATCATTTGATCAGCCCTGAAAAAAGCACATCAGTCGACCTCTACTGAAAACTCTCAGTCAGTCATTGATGCAGGAGTTGAAATAAACAACAACAAAAAAAACGGACCCCATGAAGTCTCTTTCGGATGGCAGACTCCTTCTCCAGCTGGTTCTGCATCATCTCCTTCTGTTTGCTGGTCAGTTGTAGTTCGTCTTTAATTCCTTTCTTCTTCTTGATCTCCTGAAGCAAGAAGAGAGACATTAACCACACACACCGGACTCCAAAGCAAAAAACAAGACCACAAAGTCCACGTCACTTCTATCACAGCTCAACATCCCACCTCCTGCAGCTCAAGCTCGATGATCTGTTCTTTGAAGGAGTAGGCTTTGTTCTCTCGCTTCATGTTGCCTTTCTTAGCGCTCTCCTGCTGGGCGCTGGAAACAGAGGATGATGGGAAAAGCTGAATAGACCTCTACAGAATATTCTGAAGATTATTTGTGTTTATCAGACTGCTGGCCTCTTTAGTTTACGGTCTGATACCTCATGATGATGCTCTTGTCATACAGCTCTCCCTCAGGTGTGTGCATGATGGCATACTCCTGACGCGTCACCTGCGTCAGGGCCGGGTTCAACAGCCATTGGGTCGCACGGTCCATCACACGTGGTAGAAGCTTCTCAGGAGACAGAACAGACAGCTCGCCAACAGCATTTCTCACAGCCTACAGAAACACATCATCAGCACCATCAAAAACCATCAGTGAGGCCTGAAATCATCAGATATCAAATACAGACAAAAGACACAATCTTACTGAAATTTAGGCTGCGCTCACATTACCAGGCTGGCGTGACTCATCTTTTCACATCAGATCTGACTCACTTTCATATGTGGTTCTAGATCAGATATCAGATCTGTGGTCATGTGACCTGAATGTGAGGTCAGATCAGATTTCGTGTCTTTGTGCTTGTACACGTGTGTGTAGTGGGTGAGGCAGCGTTGGCTTCTCTCGTTTACTCACGTCGCTGAGACAGAGCTACTGAAAAAAGCACCACTGGGTACTGGTACCAATCCCAGGTGCCCTAGCTGGGAAGATGATGAATGATAAATGAGCCACACCTGATTGTCAGTGTTGACCTCCAGAAGAAGAGGGAGGATCGCATCCATGTGAGTGTCTATAAACTCGGTAGCATTCATCTTCATGCTGGACAACAGGACCGGCCACAGCTGTGACTTGGCAGCCACTGTAGAGGAACAGAAGTATCCAAATGAGACAGCACAGACCAACGCAGACTCATCAGCTGTGATTATAAAACATTCACCTTAAATAACTTATTAAACGGCTACTTTTATCAGCAGCACTGACCTATGGAAGGATGGTGGGTGACGACGATGATATCGAGAGTCAACTTCTCTGCTTCCACAGGGTCGTTCCACTGGCCTGCCGCAGAGCAGATCACACTCAGAGCCTCTACAAAGATGCGTGGAGGGACGTAAGACCGGCCGAGATCCGTCAGCTCTCCTGTCTCTGTTTGAAGAGCCTCTGGAGGTAAAATCTGAGGGGCAGAAGACAGTGAAGGAATAACAGAGTGAAGGTTATTAAAAGAAACTCGTTGAGCAAAATGTCCTGTGGTGAAAAAGACGTGACACCTTATGTTTGTTGATGACAACACGTAGCTCTCCCAGAAGGCCAGTGGCCAGGATGGAGCCTCCTAGTGAGGAGAGGAGCTTCTTTACACTCTGCTGGGCTCGCTTTCTCACCCTCCACACCCGACACAGAAGCACAGCCACCGTGGCCCGATGGTACATCCTAAACAAGAGAGAAGGATCAGAATCCTTTGTCAACACTGCTGTAGATTGATCTTCTCCCTCGTGTTGCCAGGCAGCGGTGTTAACCATTTACAGACATCATCACGTGGCAGAACAACAGTTTACTGTGGAGGATTAAAAATAAATCCATTTATTAATTGAACGTTTGTGTTTTATGATACTTTGTCCACTGCTGTTTTATAAAAGCCATAAGCCACTTGAGGCCGTTTTGCGTCGTGCCAAAAACAGGGTTCCCTCTCATAAAATCCCCGTGACACACGTCCTCTTGTGGCTTATTGCTTTATCAAACAGTATCAACATCAAAAAGGCTCGAAATGTGTCACTTTATGTGTAAGGAATATAAAATATATGATAGATTACCTTTTTCTATTTAAATTAATTAAAAATGTTTTTGGAGATGCAGTGTATAATAACAGACATACACTGATCAGCCACAACATTAATACCACTCACAGATGATGTGAAGAACTAACTGCAGCCATCAGGGACCCTTTTGACCTGCCTGAGGGTCTAAATAAAATGTTTTAGTCATAATACCTCAGGGGTTAGCCTGACTGATGGATTCAGACCTCTCTGTTAATGACCGGTTTAAGTGGGCAGGTTAGGGAGGCAGGAGACACTCACTGAGACTTGCTGCTGTTGAGTCTGTGAGGATGGTCCAGGAACAGCCTCTCACACAGCTGCAGGACTGTGCACAACGCTGAGTAAAGGAGCAGGACACAGGACAGTGTGAGCACAGCAAGTCTTCACAGTGTGAGGGTAAATAATCAGTATGAGAGAGACCTTTACCTTCCTCACTGGCCTGTGAAAGAAATTTCTCTGTGGTAAACAGAGGCTTCTTCTCGTCCAGTATCAGGGTCCAGAAAGAGGCCAGTTTAGCTTCTACAGACACAACAGAACCCAAGAACCAAATTAACAGCCTATAAGAACAATTAATAACAATTAAAAGACAACTAACCCACCCTTACTCTACGACTCGCCCAAACACTTGCAATGCACTCAACACTAGAGGGGGAGGATTAGCACAGGCCTCCTCCAGTGCATGTGAGGGCCACCACGGCCTCTATTCAATGTGCCGCTGATGCATCGTTGTTAGGCAGACAACACGTTTGGAGGAAAGTGCATGATGCCCAGCTCTGATACATCAGCTAACAGACACCATCCAGCATTATAGTGGTAGCCTGTAGTGGCATTACAGAGCATCATCTACCCATCCGGAGAAAGCACAGCCAATGCTGGCTCTCTCAGGGCTCTAGTGATGATGGCGACTCTAACTCTTGATCCTTGAGTCATAGTGTCAGCACCACGGACCTGGACCATGTTATTTTTCACTAGACTATGTTTAGACATCAGTCAGCTGACATCACTGTTACTGTACAACACAAAGCAAAGACATATCTTTAAAATCCCCACCAGGCAGCGAGTCCAGCGTGGAGAGACGACACAGTAGCACAGAGGCTGCGACACCTTCCGTGAGCAGGGCATGCTGGGAACTCTGGGCAGCAGCCTTTTCCACTGTCTGGATAAAGAGAGGAACAAGATCCACAGCCTGACTGAGTGTGTCTCCTGAAAAAAGAGGAAGAGAGCTTTTACACACAAAGTTTTGAAAAAATCGTTTTAGTTTTTTAAAAACTATTTTCATTGGCTAAGGATACGTAGTCAGCCAATCAAGTGTGTCATAGCCAAAATCAGTGGCTGTATCGGGTCAAAGGGTTCATGTTTGTGGGTAACAGCATGTTGTATACGGACATTGTCGCTTATTGACTTAATGACAGGTTCACACTACACAACTTTTTGAATCGTCGTTTGTTGTGTTGTTCACACCTCATGACTGGTCGGCGATGCTGGGTCACAAACTACACGATTTTTCATCTTGAGAAATCGCAGACTGCTCTCCAAAAACACGTTCTGTCACAAGAAAAGAACACTACAGCCGGCGTGCAGGCTATGAACGTGCAATACTGTGCGCAGGCTATGAGAACGCAAAGGATTGATTGAGGGTGTTCGACGTGCGTTTTTGTCTATTTCTGTCATTATTGCATCACAAAGAATGTGTAGAAACAGAACGGCCTAGATAGCGACCACACTGCTCATTGATTTATGCATTGTATTGGACCTACCCCCCCGCCTCACATTTTCTCAATGGATCTGGACGACTTGGAAAATCGACACCTTCAGTTTAAAAAAAAAACAAAAAAAAACTGGTACTTCCAGAAAAATCCGGAAAACTTTAAGCCACATTAAGGGATCTCCAAACACATTGTGAAAGAGTTTCTTTTATTTAATTTAATTCAAAAAGCTAAACTTTCATATATTTTATATTCTTTACACATAAAGTGACCTTTCAAGCCTTTCTTGTTTTAATGTTGATGCTGTTTGAATAGTAATTTTCTCAAATTCAAAATGAAGTATTCTAATAATTTGAGATTTTGGATTTCTGATTTTCAGGAGCTACACTCCAAACTGATTAACATTTTTTAAATGTCACTTTACATGTAATGAATATAAAATACGGTAGTTTCCTTTTTGAATTAGATTATTAACACAACTTAACTTTTTCTTCCTTCCAGCTCTGTTCTACACACTCAAAGCTCGGATATTTGGGACAGACATTAAGAGAGTCACTTCAACCCCCAATAATGGTCAGCATCCACCTGCAGCCGGTTCGCACCAGAACTTTCAGCACATGTTAACTATTAGTCAGTGAGGAGAGGAGAGACTGAGACAGGTTATTAAGATGGAGATGAGAAGGGGTGGGACATCAGACTTTTCCTCTAACCTCTTCCTTTCTGACTTCAGAAAACTGGACCTCCACGTACTAACCAAACCAGACCTGCTTAACTGCAGGGGATCTGCATGTCTTATTACTACACATAAACTTTCTAACCTTAAATTCAGGAAGTCTTTCACTCTTCCAGCTACAAAACATGCAGCTTTTTTAGGACAGGGGGACATTTCTGTCCTGCAAACATGCAAAAAGAACCACATACCTTTAAAGGCTCCCAGCATGGTCTGCAGGTAAGCATGGCGCACAGCTGAGGTGGACGTCTTCAGTGTGAAGGCTTTTTTAAACCAGTCTTTCAGAGCTGCTGGCACTTCTGTGTTCAGACGCCCCGTCCACCGAGACAGCACAGACACGGCGTGCACCAGAGTCCCCTCGTGAACTAAAACACATACAAACGCATAAAATAGTTCAAATCAGCCTGACGTACACAAGAGCTCATAGTTAACTACTCTACACTGTAGTTACTACTGCTCATGTACTTTAACTACAGCTGGGCCACGGCTATTATTCATTATCGCGATAAATCTACGTCTCAATGTCACTATTATTTAAAAGCACTTTGTGTTTCTGTAATGTCACTGAATGTAGTGTTTTTAAAACGTTTGTTCTAAAGTCAGCAGTCATAAACATTGTGCTGTGTTGTAAAAACCTTGCAGCAGAATCGTGATGTGACATTAAAAGCTTGCTGCTTTGTTTCCTGCCAATACACATCTGTACCAACTACTCCTGAAGCCGACTGGAGAGAAGGTTCCTCACCTTCTTGCTGCAGGAAAGGAATGAACAACACTGCCACGCTGGAGCTCAGGGACTGGCTGGAGGAGCCGGAGACAGCATGATGACTACAGCTCCCGATTCCTACATCCAGACGTAAACAAATAAAACACACAAAAGGTCGGTGAGAAGAAAGTCAAAGTAAGAAATGTGTAAAGTAGGACTGGGTATCTCCACTGATTTGATTCAGATTCACAATATTAGTGTTTACATGAAGAATTTAATTAAAACACACACACACACACACACACACCTAATATTCTTCAGTCATTACTGTTAACGAACTTCATTACATAACAACAATAAATGTAAATGCGAGCGATGCTCATCACTAAACTTTCCCAACGCTGTGCAATAAGACATAAAGCTGTCTGGACAGTTTAGTATGAGGACGGATGCGGTTCTTTCCCCTGTGAGACCCGACGCTGAGGTCAGAGGATTGTCTAAAACAGTGATTCTCAACTGGAGGGTCGCAGACAGATTGTAAAAAATAAATACAATTTAAAACCATTAAAAAATAATTCATGCTTATCTGATTTTGTCCTCGTCTTTTAAATTGAAAAAAGAGACACAGAGAGGCAGGCTCGTTGCCATGGTAACCACCATTTGCTGGTTATAAGTGTTGCCAAGTCCACTTATTATAAGCGACATTGGGCTTGTTTTTTCTAAAGTCGCTTGCAAATCTCGTGAGTGGCGGGTTGCAGTTTTTTGAGCTTGTTTTTGAACATGAAGTTGCTTATTTGGGCTTGAGTTTCTTTCCGAGTGAAACTCTTTGATTATATCCCAGCTCCCCATAAAGTGAAAGATGAGAAGCACAAAAAATCTGCACACTGAGGCTAACAAACATGGGTTTCAGTGCCCCAAAACACAATGACACAAAACTAAGAAATGAGCTAAAAATAGCCACCTACGTAGCTTGCCAATGTTTATATTAAAAGTGTTTAGCATAATGTCATAATAAATGTTTACCTTTATACTGTTTAAAAGCAGCCTCTGTTTTACCGAATGTGGTGGGTTGCCAGTTGTGCTTATTTTGGGCTTGTTTTCATAGAGCTGGTTGCTTGTTTCTTTCACGAGATCTGGCAACACTGCTGGTTACTCTTCTGTTTAAATTTGTGATGTTCGGAGGCAAAGAATTGGGTGATAATTTTATGCAACATGCTTTTAACAGTTTATAAATATTTAATAATAATAATAATAATGTAATATTTTATTAATAATAAATATACATTTAATTTTATTATTAATAACACTTAAGTTATTATTAGTATATTATAATCATATCATAATTTGTAAGTAATGTATTCATATTTATTAATAATATTAATTTATGTTCCAGCACCCTGTCAAACCCCCTGAATCAAGCCAGTCGTGTTCATCGTAAGCACCTTCACTTCTGCTGGTAGGTCAGACCCCACTGCGTGAAAAACGTCTGGTCATGCGAGATTAAAGGGGGTTAAAGATTTACGCACACACGGGGAAAAACTGGCTAATTTTAAAGATCAATCTCAGGTTATTATGAATCGTTAACCTGTCAAATGAAGATCGATTTGAACTGAAAAATGGATTTTTAAACCCGTCCCTAATGTAAAGCAGGTTTACCTGAAAGCACATTCATTTTTTGGGCGACTGCAGTGAGCTTTCCCTCTGATCCTAAAAGAAGGAATGAACAACAGTTGAAGCACACAGACGAGACAATGGCTGTTACTGTGCATCCGAGAGTGTTTGCCGAATTTTGCTAACCCCCGAGAATGCCGAAGAGGTGCGTGACAAGCTCCTGGACAGCATTCGGGTCACTGCACTGCCGAGACAAGTTCTGCACCGCCTGCACAGCCTGCTCCATCAGCTCCGTGTTACTGGCCTTCAGCTGACCTGAAATAACCACACACACACAGTTAGACACATAAACCCAGTCATCTCAATGTATTAAAACAGGGACAGTGAGGGAGACTTACTGGCAAGGCCCTTCCCGATGTCCATAGCATACTGGCTGAGGTCGAGAGTAAGGGAAGCCAGCATGAAGGAGATCGCTAAAGACAGGAAACAAAAAGAAGAAAGAAGCTTTCATATCTTCACCTGACAATCTTTTCTTCTATCATCTGATTATATCATTACACACCATCACTTTCATCTTCTTATTGTACTTGTGCTGCTGTAATACACAAATATCCCTCTGGGATTAATAAAGTGATCTATCTATCAATCTATCTGGAATGATTTTCAAAATGTGTTTATATTATTTTTATTATTATTATTATTACTACTACTATTAATAATAATAATAATAATAATAATAATAATACAACTTTATACAGTATAGCACCTTTCATACATTAAAGGTGCAGCTCAAAGTGTTTTACAATACAAAGTAAAAACAACAACACAGAGGAGAACAGATCATCAAAATTAAGTAAATAATAAAATGCAGCAAATAAAATCAGTATTAAAAAGGACATACTAATAATTAACTTAAATGCACAAGATAAAATATAAATAACAATGTAAAATAATATTTGAGTAAAAAGACATTGCAGACAAAAAATGCTATAAATTAAAATAACACTAATTAAACAATAAATGTTTTTTTTGTAAAGTGTTCAGATGTTTGATGTATAAAAACAGAAGCTGCCTCTTTTAAAGTTTAAAGAATATGGAAAAAAGCAGCACTGGATGATCTTAAAACAACACAATTAGGAACATCATCCATCAGACACTCAGACATGTATGAATGTGCTAAAACGTTAAGAGATTTAAAAACTAGAAGTAAAAATGTAAAATTAATTTTAAATGAAACAGGCAGCCAGTGGAGCGATGCTAAAACTGGTCTGATAGGATCTTGTTTTGTAGTCTGTGTTAATATTCGTGCTGTAGTGTTTTGCACAGGTTGTTTGTTGTACTGGCAGGAAGTCCTATAAAGCAAATGTGTGAAAATTTTGGCTTCTTAGGTTTAAAAATAGAAGCTGCAAGGCTAATGCTGCTAACACAAGAATTCAACACTGACCTATATATAAAACCCAGTTCTATCATCAAATTGATCCTCAACCTCCGTCCAGGTCTTAAAGATCACAAAATAATTTACTGTGAAGTTAACAAAAACTCAAAAAGTAGCTGAATGATGTGGGCAGCCACTTCACACAATTCACAAAAAACTTTTGAAATAAGAGCAATGACCTAGAATTAGTTTTAGTGACAATAATGTAAGATTGGCATCCGAAATGGCTGCCTGCAGTGGTGGAGCTGAATTTATTTGTAAATCTCACATATAGCTGCCATGATTAGTCGACTAGTCACGATTATGTCGATTATTGAAATAGTCGACAACTAATTTAATAGTCGATGCGTCTTTTTTTTTTTTTTACTTTGTTTTTCTCTCCAAACTGCTGCGTCTGCCTTTCTGTCCTTGACGCACATGCGCAGTAGTGGTAACCGGGGTAGGCCGTGAATGATGTCACTGGAAGTTATACAGACAGGCTCTGCTATCATGGCTACACAGCAACGGAGCTCAAAAGAGTGGGATCATTTTAACAAAATGAAAGAGAAACGTGTGCAGAACTTGACTTCCACAGCAGCACAACTGCGATGCACGAGCACCTGAAAATGAAGCCTGTTGTGGCTGATTGTGACAGTGATGAAGAGGGACCGTCATCTCGGTAAGCTAAATTGCTAGTTAGCTGCTAAAATTAGCGTAAACAGAGCGTTAACTTGCTGCTTACTCATATTTATAGCTGTAAAAGTGAACATTAGCGATGACGATTTGATTCATTAGCCTTAGAACACATTCATGTGTTTTCTGTAACGTTATAACAGTCATGTGTTTGAATAGGAATGCTAATGCTAACGTTTCTAACGTTATGTTTCAGTGCTACGTTTACACTTTATGCTAAACAGTTAAATAATTATTGCAACAAGCTGCATATTTCAGTAAAGGTTTAATGAACTATGGTCTTAATTGTTTTTATTTTTAGTTAGCATATAGCTGAAATCTAATGACGCTTATATAAGAGCAGCTGCATTCTAGTGCGATAAGCTGTATGTTTTATATTCAATTAATGTATGATCTGATTAGTCGACTAATCGTAAAAAATAATCGGTGATTAGTCGACTATAAAATAATCCTTTGTGGCAGCCCTACAGTAAGTCCTAAAACCCAGTGACCAGTCTGTGAGACTTTAATTAAGATCTGGAACTGATCTGAGAAGTTTTGATGTAATCTGATGATGTTACATCAAAGCTATTTGGGTGACTATTAAGTTGTCAAAGCTCCAGTTCTAAGCTACAGACAAAATTTGGACTCAACTGCCTGATCGACTACATCCAGAGCTCATGTGTGTGTGTGTTTAAAGAAATGACAGTGTGTGACATTTTAAAATGAATTTTCGAAAACAAAAGTTCCTCTTACTCTGCAGCGAGTTCTCAGGGCTGCGCAGAAGGGCTTTCTGCAGAGTTGGCAAGAGCTGCTCCTTGAACTCAGAATGAGAGACGTGACGGAGCACCGAACCGCTTTTATCCTGAAATTAGAGACAAAACACTTTCATCATCACCACACAGCTGCTGTGGCCCCTGGCTAATGTAGAGCCCTAACAAATTCAGTCATAAAAATCACACTCCAGGCTGTGAGATCAGCCTTCTCCTGTAAAACTGACCATCTGCTGTGAACCGAGGTGAAAATTCTGCTTCAGCATGTAGAACTTATCTGACATTTATTCACGTAACTAACTCGAGTGATGACACTCTGATGTGAAAGCTGAACTAACGCAGGACATTCCTGGCTTGAGTGAGCTGTGCCCACTGAGATGTGATGGTACTTCCTGAGAGTCTCTGTAGACCACAGGATGAGATTTCACCTTAAATCTGTGTGTGTGTGTGTTGACTGCTGTAAAGAACACTGGGTTGCTGAAAGGCTGAACTCATTAAAATGAAAGATTAAAGCACAGTGGCTTTGTGGTTAAGCCTGTTTGCCTCTCATCTTAACTGGATGTACCTGTGAGTGCTGCTGATGTGCAGTTAAACAGTCAGCTGTAAAATTTAGCACTGTTCTTATGAAACCTGACATGTCTGAGAGGCTGTGTGTGGTAAATTAAGGAGTATTCCACATGAATTTGGAATGGCCCTACTCATAACCTCAGACAAGCTCCTGCTCCTCTCACCAGGATGTGCTGCAGCGGCCTGGTCTTGCTCATCAGGACAGTCTTCATGTACAGGTCTAACAGGGCTGCCTGAGAAGAGAATTTAAACAGACTGAAATCAAACTGAGACACCAGGAGATGAGCTGCGTGAGCTACAGGAGAGAAATCAGCCCACCTTGTGCTTGCTGATGGTGGTCATGTCTTTTTGGGTGGTGCAGTAGTCCACACACAAGGCCAGCAGAGGAAGCGAGGAGGGGCTCTGATCCAAACTCAACAAAGTGCTCATGTACTGATCCACCAGAGCTGGGTTCTACAGAGAGAGCAGAAGAGGAATAAAACAAAAGGGACATTTCAAAAGGGGCGGGCTTAAAACATTTATTCAAATCAATCTTCATCCTAAAGTAAATCTGTAACCCCCTTTAATCTCGCGTGACCTGCTCCTGTTTCATCACTCAACACCATTTCACTATTTTTGTTCACAAGCACAGGCGACCCAAAAGTATCCAGACGTGGTTTCATCCACAGCGTAGCGATAAGCAGTGCTAGGACTTAACACACAAAGTACAACTCCGGGATCTATCTCAGTGTGTCTCTCCATCTCTCTCTCTCTCTCACACACACACACACACACACACACACACACACACACACACACAGTGTAACTCTGAGCTTTCCGTGTCTGTGTACTACTCAGCCTAACTTTCTCACTCACACACACACACACACACACACACACACAGTGTAACTCTGAGCTTTCCGTGTCTGTGTACTTCTCACACACACATGAATGTAAAATGAGAGGCTATAAAAGATGAGGTGTGTGTGTGTTTGGGGTTAATTCATCATGTAAACATTCATATCAGTGACAATAGCAGATTAAGTCTTTTGTACAACTACATCAGTTCTCTGAAAATCTCTTCTCAGATCAAAACAAAACCTGTTAGTGTGACTGAAACATCTCTACATGAATCAATATCACATCAAACTGGGAGCTCGTGAGTCAAATCAATTCAGGAAATCAGTGATGATACCCAGTCCTAATTTAAATGCCTAAACCTACATAACCTTTCCAAAAAGTATATCTGGAGTCAGTGATGGATCCACAGTTTGGAGACATCTTAACAGTTTAAAAGTGTATTTAATGTTCAGGGGTGAAAAATCTCATATACACCACTTTACAGCATCAGTCAAGATTAAACTTAACTAAATATTCTTAATCTAAATGTATTTACAGTACAACTCTAACAGAGGGACTCTGCTGGGACTGAACAGATGCTCGTCTGTCTCTGCTGTATCCATATATGTCTGCATTAAAATCCGCAGCAGGAAGTTTAAACAGCTCCATCGTCTGTGAGATTATTCATCTGATTACTGTGACAAATTAACAGTTTTCCCAAATCTGATAACCCAATTTCATCATGACTTTCTGCAGTTATTCAATAACTTAGTAAGCAGTGTTGGGAATAACAGCGTTAAAAATAACGGTGTTAGGTAACGATGTCATTTTGTCAGTAACGGGATAAAATAATTAATGACTTTTCCTGTCGTTATAACGCCGTTGACGTTACTGGTCATTAAAAGC